>PKRV01000060.1:2791-33607 GCA_003709505.1 Hyphantria cunea
TTTTTTTGTAAGGTCAATGCTGTCCTCTTTTTTATTAGATCTAATGTGCTCTCTTTAAGTATCTTATGTTTTTTATTTTTGTTATCTTTCTCTATTTCTTTTGTTCTTAGGCTATATAATATTATTTCTGTTAGTGAATCGTAATATTCTTGACAATTTAGATTGTGAAATGTACTTATTCTATTTGAAAATCCTACTTCTAGGTTTTTTATGTAGTTATTTATGTCACTTTCAGTTTTTAGCATTCTTGTTATTGGATTAAATGTTTTCCTGTTCTTTTTTAGTTTAGTTATAGTCAAAGATGCTCTTATTATTCTATGATCTGATGGATAATTTACTTTGTTCAGAACTTCTATGTTAGTAAAGTATTTTGGTTTATTGCTCATTATAAAATCCACCTCATTCTTTGTCTTACCGTCTGGTGAGCACCAGGTCCACATTCTGCTTTGTTTTTTCTTAAAATATGAGTTCATTATGGACAGTTTGTTCTCATAGGCATATTGTAGCATTCTTTCGCCTCTTTCGTTTCTAATTCCATAACCATATTGTCCTAATATTAGCTGTTCATGTTGTTGTGGTTTCCCAATTTTAGCATTAAAGTCACCCATTACCAGCACGGTTTCATCAATTAGGTCATGAGCACTAGTTAAGTCATTGTAGAATTTTTCAATTTCCTCATCTTTTGACTTTGCAGTTGGGGCATAAACTTGTATTAGGGAAACAGTTTCATTGTTAATTCTTAGTTTAAGAATTGCTACTCTTTCTGATATTCCTGTGAAATTTACTATGCATTCCTTTAATTGTTTCTTTATTAAAAACCCTACTCCAAATAGTCCCTTTGTTTCTCCTTTAAAGCAGAAAATGTGCTTAGTATGTTCTTCAATGTCGCATCCATTTCTTCTGACTTCTGCGAGACCTACGACATCATGGTCTATTTCTTCTAGGGCTTCTGTTAATTCTATAAAGCGTTCGGTTGACGATAAGGATCTTACATTGTATGTACAAATTTTCAAGGACCTGAGTTTTTGGTTGAAGTTTGGAGGGTTTTGGTCAGAAGCCCCACGGGGGGGGATAGATAGTGCCAATAAGAAAATATTCAGAGAGTGCCAATAAGAAAATGACAATCTTTATTAATCAACTTCCACAGAGAAAGGTGACACAAAGAAAAAAATAGAAGCCTTAAAGAAAGTCATCAGCATCATTCTCTCTGGTGATAAGATCCCTGGGCTCCTAATGATCATCATCAGGTTTGTGTTGCCACTACAGGATCATACCATCAAGAAGCTGTTGCTGATCTTTTGGGAAATTGTGCCAAAGACCACTCCTGATGGCAAACTGATGCAGGAGATGATTCTTGTTTGTGATGCTTATAGAAAGGTAACCTTGCAACATTGTTGTTTGATAATAAATGTGACGCAAATTTTTATATAAACTGCAAGTAATAGTTATTTCCAACTAGATAAAGTAGTTTTTTTAAATGAATATTCAAATACTTCAAAGAATTGTTGTTTTGAATTCATTCAGTATTTATAAATAAGCAAATCAATTAAGAATTAATTGATTTTGCACCCTTGTCATATGCATCATCACTTTATTTAAAAGTATACATTCTTAATAAGCTTGAAATCTTATATATCTCATGAATTAAACTACTACTGTATTAGGCCCCCAAAGTTCTACTGTATGTCCGTATTGCACACCAGATCACTTGGGGGCAGACATACATGCTATCGAAACTTAAGGTTGAACCCCAATGAAGGTAACCCATTAGACATTGCAAGGAATTTTAAAAGTAACCGTAAAAGGCTGTCGCTATGCCTAATTTTTAGAAAACGTAAAGTACAAACACAATGTAGATGGAAATGCAGACACAACAACACAACATATTATTTGTGGGACCAATGAGCTAAAATTGACAAACATACAAGCACAAGAACACATACATACATTCTTATTGTCAACCACACATTCATCAGATATATAGCAAAATACAATCACACTGCTGGTTGACGAAACGAGACAGCATACATATCAGTCCGCTAACATTTATAACCACACAATCACGAACAGACACATCACACTCACAGAATCAGCTCAAATTAACGAAGACTAAGATTCTACCACACTCAAATTATTACAAATACTGTTGGAAATCAAAGAGATCACCCGACGATAGAAGCGCGGAACCGTCGCGGTTTTCTCCAAGAGATGGCTACTTACTGTATTAATTTATATTCATATATCCAACACCCTAATGGTCCCTTATCGACGATCCCTTATTGTATCACTGCATATTTTTAGGATCTCCAACATCCTAACGAGTTCCTCCGTGGGTCAACTTTGAGATTCCTCTGCAAATTGAAGGAGCCTGAACTCTTGGAACCTCTGATGCCTGCGATAAGAAATTGTCTTGAACACAGACACTCATATGTGAGGAGAAATGCTGTACTAGCTATTTTTACTATATATAGGTGAGTTAACAATATATTATGCACTTGTTGTCACTCTGGTTGGGCAGAGAGTAATGATTACATAACATAATTTATTCCATTAATCCCCATCTCCTTGGATTCACCCGTTACAAGCTTCTTCTGCCTTCTTTTCTTCCAGATCCCATCCCAGATATTATTATATTTATAGGCCAACCAAGCATCATTATGTTACTTAATTTTAGCCTAGTTTTTCCGTAACCTATGAAGTTTCGTTACACATATTAAGTTCTTCTTTAACAACACTTAAGTCTAATCAAAATAAAATTGAACAAAGACAGAAGAAAGTACATATTAATAAATGATTTAACATACTATTTTGCTTTGTAGAAACTTCGAGTTTCTAATCCCTGATGCGCCAGAGCTAATCGCTAACTTCCTGGAAACTGAACAAGATATGTCTTGCAAGAGGAATGCATTCCTTATGTTATTGCACGCGGACCAGGAGCGTGCATTGACTTACCTGTCGTCGAGGCTCGACAGTGTACATGGGTTTGGAGATATATTGCAGCTCGTTATTGTTGAACTTATTTACAAGGTTAGTTATTATTTGTATTGTTTTAAGTTTATAAGATTGAAGTTCATTTATATAATTATACTACTAGCTATCCCATGCAACTTTATCTAAATCTCTTTACAATCATGCTGGGCTCCTATTGGCCTAACAGTGATGTTAACTATCCTATCTTAGGCACATCAGCAAAACAGACTTTAAAAAGAGAACTTTAACAATTTCACAGTGAGCAACAACATGTACATATTGTATAAAACTTCATGATTTATAGAAGTGGTTTTTTAATTCAAACGAGCAGACATATCGCCTGATGGTAAGCGATTATCACCGCCCATGAACAACCGCAACACCAGAAGTGTCTCAAGCACGTTGCTGGCCATCGGGGGATGGGGAGAGGTCGGAGTATGGGACTCCGGTATCTTCACTGACTTTTTGAAACACAGTGCAAGTGCTGTTTCACACCGGTTTATTAATATATTTATGTATTTACAAAATAAAGCATTTAAGTATATTATAGGTCAATCTAGTTTTCATAGTACAAGCTCCGATTACTTAGAGGCTAGATAATTTTGCGTGTCAGGTGTCCAAAATATTAAAAAGAAAGTACCACAAGCTGGTGTTGTGTCGTGCAGGTGTGCCACGCCAACCCGCTGGAGCGGTCGCGGTTCATCCGCACGGTGTACGGGCTGCTCAACGCGCCCAGCGCCGCCGTGCGCTACGAGGCGGCCGGCACGCTCGTCACGCTCTCCAACGCGCCCGCTGCCATCAAGGTCACTATGCAACACTTCCACCTTAATACATACACTATATGGTTTTTTATTGCTTGTATGCGTACTCTTATCATCATTATCTGCCTATCGTAGTCCACTGCTGGACATAGGCCTCTCCGATTTCACGCCACTTAGTTCGGTCTATGGCTTCTCGCATCCAGCTTTTAATTGTTCTTAAAATGCTATTTCTTTTAATTCTACTAATGCTGTTAGTCTATGCTCGATTTTTCAAATGAGGTGGGCTGTGTGTTTGGACCCTACTTTTTTAATTAAACAAAAATTTCATTCAACAGTTTAATTTGTCTCATTACGGTGTGTTTTTTTAAATAAATTTAAACGGTTCTAAATTCGTTGGTTCAATATGTTAACATAACCCATAGTGGGTTATGTTAACATTTTACCAACCAACTCATAATAAAATAGTTATTTTTTTTTGGTTTTTAGGATTTTAATAAAATAAGAAATCTCTTGTACTGTGCTTTCAATGCAATTTAAGAATAACGAATGAGAAAAGTACCTTTAAGCAAGCTGGATGCACGACAGAGCTGCCTGCAGTTGCCGTATAGTTGCAGACATTAAGTCATGTTTTTCTTAATCCTGATAGGTATATAAATTTTTTGTATTATATTTAAAAATGTTGTGTATTTATAGGCGGCCGCTGCATGCTATATCGACCTCATAGTTAAAGAGAGTGACAACAACGTGAAGCTGATAGTGGTGGGGCGCCTGTCCGCTCTCAGGGAGGAGGGAGGCGAGGCGGCTGTTCGAGCTCTGCCCGACCTGGCCATGGACGTCCTCAGAGTCCTACAGTCATCCGACTTGGATGTCAGGAAGCATACATTGCAGCTGGGTATGTTTATTTTACAGAATATCTATATGCAGGTAAAGATAGGGTGGGAAACAATGTAAGTCGCAATATTTTAAAAAACCTAATTAGACTTACAGTATTCATATATTATTACATGATATGTAATATGTATCATTTTAGTATCTATTTGAATTATGGCTAACTTTAGTTACATATTTCCGTCCTTTCTTTGGAAAAAAAATTATTCTTATAAATTGTAGGAAAAAAAACTGGAAAGCTGTTGTTCATCTATAAATAGAGACATTATGAAAATGAATTTCCTTCGGTCATCACGCTCGAACGGCTCGACTTATTCCGTTAATTCTTTTAGAACTGGGTAGTTTATTTATCGAGAAAGACTATAGTGGCCGAACATCAATAGAGGAAAATATAAAAACCGAAAATTTGCTCTACTAAAACATGCATGTGTTACGCTTATAGAAATTCCCCTAGAAAGTGTATGTGATTGTATTAGTGAACGGTTGGAGTGGTTAGAGAGACGAGTGAGAGAGGCGAGTAGAGGTAGGTGCGACACCTGCCTGTACTCTTGTGCGGCGCGTGAAGTAAGGGCGGTCCCGCAGCGCTGCAGCTGGTGGGCGCGCGCCACGCGGAGGAGCTGGTGGGCGTGCTGCGCAAGGAGGCGGCGCGCGCGCACGGCGCCGACCACGACGACGGGCCCAAGTACCGCCAGCTGCTCGTGCGCGCGCTGCACCGCGCCACGCTCAAGGTACCCCTCCCCACCCCCACCCGCTTCATGCCCCGCCCAGCGTATGCGACTGCTGCGCTCGAGGGCTCGGGTTCGATTCCCGGGTCGGACCAAATGTTTGTATGGTCTAAAAATATTTGTTTCCGAGTTTGGCTGTTTTCTACGTATAACATATATATAATTTATGTCAATTGTCTAGTACGTACAATACCAGTTCCGCTGAATTTGGGAGTAAATAGCGTTGTGTGTTAGATGTCCGATATATTTATTTATTTAGTTAATAATTTTACTGCACGTTTGGCCATGTGGTTTAACGGATCGCCACGTCGCTTTCTACTGTACTTAATGTTTTGGATTCAAATCTCACATGAGACAACACTTTGTGTGATCCACATATTGTTGTTCCGAGTCTAGGTGTCCGTTGTGTTTATTTCATTTATGTTTGTAAAATCGCTCGTGATACAGGATGAAAATTACTAACGCAGTAGTTATCTTCTAGAAAAAAATAAAACCAGGACAAATTGTCCACTAATGTATATATTCATCTAGTTAGAAAGGAAATTTTGGCTGTCTATGCTACTTTAGCTAGAGATGGGTTGGTATAGAGTTTGTGTCTTGTAGTAATGCTCTGCGTGGTTTATTCCCTTAGTCAATTCAGAATGGTTAATGAGCAGAGGTGGTAACAATCCCTTTTCTTGATCCATCGTTGCACATCATACGTTAATTTTGTATTTGGAAATGAAATGTTTCCTTTATTTATTTAATTTAAAATTTCATGCACACGTGTATAACGAAAGGCTTAATGCCCAAGGCATTCTCTACCAGCCAACCTTGGGTGGTGTAGAAATTTTGTGGGGTAGATGCATTGCGGTGGGAAAAAAAAATATACGTGAAGTTACACATATATATGAAAATATGAATAAATATATACACACGGTAATATATAAGCTTTATATACATACACTAATGCATAAACTTTACATACTTAGATTTAAAATATCGATAGTTATAAGTGTGGTGTGTGCAGTTCCCCGAAGTAGCTGGCAGCGTGGCACCAGCACTGCTGGAGATGCTAGGTGATGGCTCTGAGGCAGCCGCACATGACGTGATGCTGTTCCTTCGAGCCGCACTACACAACTTCCACGACCTGCGGGACCTTATCTATCAGGTACGCAACCTTACTGCTACGAATATTATAATACTTACTACTACGAAATTCTGTCCTATAACTTTTGGCCTAAGGTAGCTATTCCTCATCACACTGAGCCGGTTAAGGTACAAAGGGGGGGAGGCAGGGGGACACTTTCTCACCCAAACTGTTTACTCTGGTGCTGGAGGACGTCTTCAAGAAAATTGACTGGGAGAACAAACGCCTTTCAATAGCGGGCACACGACTATCTAATCTCCGATTCGCGGATGATATAGTGTTATTTGCTGGTGATCCGGAAGAGCTCCAGACAATGGTTAAGAACTACATGACGCATCCCTTAGTGTTGGCCTTGAACTGAACTTTTCTAAGACCAAGGTCATGACCACTGACACTGAAAACACAGCGAAGATCACAATAAATGGAGTTCCATTGGAAAGAGTCACCAAGTATATCTATCTTGGCCAAGAAATCAAACTTGGAAAAGACAGCCAAGAAACAGAGATTAACAGAAGGGTGCGTCTTGGATGGTCTGCTTTTGCAAAACTGGACTTTGCTTTTCGAATAAATCTCACCAGCAGACAAAAAGCACGTATATACAACCAGTGCGTCTTACCCGTCCTTACCTACGGAGCCGAAGCTTGGGTAACAACAATATACTTCAGAGACTTTTAGTCACCCAAAGGGCAATGGAACGTAAGCTGTTAGGAGTATTCTTACGAGACTGTACAAATAGTTGAGAAAACGAAGCAAAGTTGCCGATATCGTAAAACGTGTGGCTAAACTGAAATGGCGATGGGCAGGTCACGTAGCCCGTAAGTCTGGTTCGTGGTGAAAAGACCTCTTAGAATGGAGACCGTGGGTAAATGACCAGTGGGCAGACCGCAGATGAGATGGAAAGATGACATCAAGAAGGTGGCGGGCCAAAATTGGATACAAACTGCCCAAAATAGAAAAAAGTGGCGGGGGTTGAAGAAGGCCTACACCAAATTCAGAAGAGGGGTCGATAGTGGACATTTCGTTCGCTACCCCTGCTGTCGCCGCACGAGTAAGGAACTGGTGTGTCCTGGATGAGGTTGAGACGCTCTCGGATCATCTCTATATCCGATTTGAGCTCTCCCGGACCCTTTTCGGACCTCAGGGAGGTGTTGGACGCTAGCTTGGCGTCCGGACGCTTCCCTGAGTGCTGGAAGAGCGGGGAGCTGGTCCTGTTAAGGAAGCCGGGACGGCCTGCCGATTCGGTCGCAGCCTACAGGCCCATAGTGTTGCTGGACGAGGCGGGCAAGTTTTTCGAGAGGGTGCTCTCTGTCCGCATTGTCCGGCATCTCAGCGAGGTGGGCCCCGACCTGTCGGACGCCCTATTCGGGTTCCGAGAGGGGCGTTCGACAGTCGATGCCGTAATGCGCCTGAGGGCCGTGACCGAGGAGGCGGTGAGCTGTGGCGGCGTGGTGTTGGCGGTGTCGTCAGACATCGCCAACGCCTTTAATAGTCTGCCATTCAGCTGCATCAGGGAAGCACTCCGCTACCACGGGGTGCCAGAGTACCTGAGGCGGCTAGTGGCAGACTATCTGGAGGAGCGTATCGTCGTGTACGAGGAACGAGAGGCGCCTTGAGACGGCGACCCATGTCGTGCGGCGTTCCGCAGGAGTCTGACTGGGTCCTCAGAGAGCGTCTCCTCCGCGGGCTAGGCGTAATTTGTTACGCCGATGACACGTTGGTCACAGCTCGGGAGGCGAACTTCCAGGAGGCGGCGTGCCTGGTCTCTCTGGTGGTCGGGCGCATCGAGGCGCTGGTCTTGCGGGTGGCCCTGGACAAGGCGGAAGCCCTGCTCTTCCATGGGCCCCGTCGTGGGCCGCCCCCCGGCGTCTCCATAGTGGTCAACTCGGTCCTCGTAACGGTTCGGGCCCAGATGTAGTATCTGGGCCTGATCCTCGACGGTCGGTGGCTCTTCGACGAGCACTTCCGACAGCTTGCTCCCAAGCTGGTCGGCACTGCCTCCGCCCTTGGGCGACTCTTGCCCAATGTGGGTGGAGCCAGTGTCGCAACGCGAAGCCTCTTCGCGGGGTTTGTCCGGTCGATGGCGCTGTACGGCGCCCTCAGTGGGTATTGGTGGTCAGAGCCATACACGGATACCGCACGGTGTCGACCGAGGCGGCGTGCGCCTTGGCCGGAACACCCCCGTAGGATTTGGAGGCGGAAGTGCTCGCCGAAGTTTGGTGGATGAATTCCGGGCGGAGAGTGGCATGCGCCCTCCGCCCAAAGAGATACGCGAGTGGCGTGAAGCCGCCCGTCGAGGCTCGATAGTTCGGTGGTCGTCGCGGCTGGAGGCTCCACGTGCTGGTTTCGCAATCGTGGTGGTGCTCCAGCTGGTCATCCTCAAGTGGGCAGGGCGGCAGCAAGGGACCCTTTCCTTCCGACTGACGCAGGTGCTTTCCGGACACGGTTGCTTCGGGAAGTACCTGCACTCGATCGCGCGGAGGGAGTTGAGTCCCGCCTGCCACTACTGTAACTGCAGTAAAGACTCGGCCCAACACACGCTGGCGGTGTGCCCCGCTTGGGTGCCGCAACGCCGGGCCCTCACTGCAGTCATCGGAGGAGATCTCTCGCTGCCGACCGTCGTACGCTCCATGGCCGGTGGCGAAAGCAGTTTTACCGCGGCCGCGACCTTCTGCGAGGAAGTCATCTCGCAGAAGGAGGCGGCGGAGAAGGCCCGGGAGGACGACCTCCACTCGGACCTGATCCGCCGCCGGCGAACCGGGCGGCGGAGGCGCGCCTACCAGCGCCTCATGCCGCCCTGAGTGTGGCCGGGGATGGGCGGGACGGGTTTTCCCCTCCATCCGCTTCCGGGCCAGCCCCGAGGGGGTGAAGATACGCGTGTGCCGTACGTTGCCCAATAGAGAGGATTTCACATCTAGAGACGGTGCCCGCTTCAATGCGGGCAGGCGCTGGGTGGGGTCCCGATGGCGTAAGAAAGCGGTTCCCGGATCACTCCCGTCTCAGGCGCAGAGTGGCCTACCGTGTGGTTTTAGTCGGTTCGATTCCGACACACCGCCCCACCGCAAACCCCGGTGGGGTGAAGGCCCGAGAGGGTATCCAAAGGTTAAAAAAAAAAGGCCTACACCAAATTGGTTGAAGAAGGCTTGAGATGATGTTGAACTTTTGGCCTGATATATTAATGAAGCGACAACGATGAAACAAAATTATGATAAACGTGTTGGTAAGAAAATTAATTTGCAGAAGAAAAGGCTAAGAATGTTTTTCTTTTCCAGCGTTGATATGAAATACTGCAGTATTAACAGCCAAGCCTACTACAGCTAGCCTTTACAAATGCCTTGCTATACTTATTTATTAAGTATCTTAATAATAATTCCTTCTCAGAAACTCTTGGAATGCGCGCCAGCAATCCGTGTGGGCAAGATCGCTCGCTCAGCCTTGTGGCTCCTGGCGCAGTTCGCTGACACGCCCGCTCGGGCTGAAGCTGCACTCAATATGCTTTCTGAAATCATACCCTCGCTGACCACGGCAGAAGAAAAGGTAAACATTTGTAAATATCTAAATTCTATATATCACACTACATAGCATAAACGAAGGACTTGTGTAAAAATAGAAACCACAATTTGTAGGAAGAGTCCGAGGGAGCCGCCGTCAAACCCCAACAAGATACATCAGCGCCACGACAGTTGGTGACGAGTGATGGAACCTATGCCTCTCAATCCGCCTTCAACCTACCCACGTAAGTTTTAAAATAGAATAATAATTTAAAAGTGTTTAAAATATAATCAGATGGCTTGCAAAAATATTCGTCCTAAAACTCTACCTTGTGAAACACCATGAGATTATTTTTTATTAACTATGGAATGAAGATATTTTTGTATTGTCTTGTTGTATTGTTCATTGATTGATACAAATAACTTTGGTTTTGAAAATATAAGTCTCTTTTACTTCAGTTATACACTGAGGCTAATTAATGTTTTACATGATGATCACCTTTGTCAAACGCCTTAGTAAAATCCATATAAAACAAATAAACAAGTATTAATTAAATCAGTTCCACGTGTCTATTAAGTTGCAGCCAATTACTTAAAATAAAAACCAAATAAATTATAATATATCTGACTTTATGGGCCCCAGTAAAATAACAGACAAGTTTGATTGATTTAAATCTGTGCATGGGCAGAAATAACAGCAACAGTACAGCGGCCGGGCCGGGCCTGTGGGCGGCCCTGGGCGAGGGCGAGCCCTTCACCGCGGCCTGCGCCTGCTCGGCGCTGTGCAAGCTGGCGCTCAAGCTGGAAGACCGCAAGCAGGCCACGCAAGCCATACACCTGGCCGCTAAACTGCTGGCGCATCATAAGCAGCACTCGGGTAATCCGACCACATAATGATAAAATAACACTTGATACGAACATAAGTGCTCTAAATGAGAAATTGTTGGCTAGTGGAATCTAAACATTTGTAGAAATTTCCAGTGCTCATCATCAGTCTATTGCAGTCCATCGCTGGACCCTTTTCCGTGTTTTCATATATCTATGTGTCCATTGCACGACACTTTAATCATTTTTTGGATTTTTCAAAAAAGAGTAAGATGAAATTATTAGAAGTGCTCTTTCAATACAAAGTACGAATTCGGATGCATATAATTACATATAATTCGTTTCTCTGTCTAATTTAAAACAGTTATTAGTTATTGATGTGACATCTGCCTTTTTTTATTTTTTGAAGACGGTTTAGTCTTCGTGTCGTGTGAACTGTTTTCGAGCGAAGCCGTCTCGCGTGTTATATGTGATAAAAACTTCCGTCCCACATACGAAGAGTCTAAATTCGTCTTCCCATCGCGTCGTTGGCGACACCCACTATTTTTAGCGTGAAAGGTTTTGATTTCCATTTCGCGTTGCGCTTATGATTTCCATATTAGCGTTTAGTTTAGCGACGCTAATATGGAAATGTTAAGCGCAAGACGGTGTGAAAGACCTTCACGAATGGAAAACTACTTGTTAGGGTCGGCGAGCGCGTCGAGCGGGCTGACGGCGGACGACCTGGAGCACGGCGCGCTGTGCGTGCTGGCGGGCGCGGCGCGGCCCGGCGTGGTGCGCGCCGCGCTGCTGGGCGGCGCAGCGCGCGCGCTCGCCGCCCTGCTGGCGCTGCCCGACCGCGCCGCCAACCTGCTCGACGACTCCGAGAAGGTACCCACGCCGCAAATTAATCGCAGTACGGAACTCGAGTTCACCCGACCTCACGGTCTCGTGTACGCGTGTGCCTCGTTTGTTATCGGCGGTCGGTCGACGAGGTTGTCGACTATGACCTATACGAAAAAACACCTTTTTTAAAATTTGAGAAATAGTTTCATGTTATTATACTCTTAAAACCACTAAATAACACAGAATCGCTTACCATCAGACGATACGTCTGCTAGTTTACCCTTTATTCCATAAAAAAAAGAATAATCGTCCTTAACGATCACGTTAATTACATATATCACTCAGATATATGTCGCGTTGTAGCCCAAATTGAACTGAACCGTATGCGGTATGCGATATTTGATTCCGCTATTACTAGATCATTCGATAAAGTTAAACACCATCTCGAAATGACTGTTTCCGAAAAAACGCTGTCGAATGTACACAAGCCAACCGCACGACATTCAGTCCATATTAGACGCTATGAACATTGTCATAAGATTCGTTATTCTGTGCCTCAAGAAACCAACTGCCTCTCACGGGTAAACCTGTTGTCAGGTCTTTTTCTGGAAAGTTTTTTCTTTATAACAATGCTATTCATTTATACACCCATTGCCGATCAGTTATAATAACTTTGTTTGATCCAAATTTGCATTAAGAATATTAGGTGCGTGGTCGCAGTGTTTCCAACAGTTCTGATATATCTCATCCGTGAACAACAACTACGTAAACATTGCTCAAAAGCGCATTGCATGTAACTTGACTTTTGTACATTGATAATTTGTGCCCACACACCTACAGCCTAAGATTTTATATCACTGTTAGCTCTACTAAAAAATAAGTGTGTTCTGTGCAGGAGCGGGAACCGAAGCGTGTGGAACCGACTGTAGAGGTGGAATCGGGCATCGTGTTCGCTCAGCTCGCAGGAGCTGGTGGGGCTGCTCAACATCACGACATGTTCGAACTTTCTCTTAGCAAGGCGTTGCAAGGTAACACATACACAACTCTGGGATGTATGGGATATCATTCTATCTATTAACATTTTCTTTTTAATTTAATCAATCAACACATTTAGACACCAACATTAACAAATTTTACAAAACATCTTAGAAAACTGATTTCCATGTATAATTCTAGGTCGTACTACTGGAATATCCGAGGAGCGCGGCAAGCTGTCGAAGGTGACGCAACTGACGGGCTTCTCCGACCCCGTGTACGCCGAGGCCATAGTGTCCGTCAACCAGTACGATATCGTGCTCGACGTGCTGGTCGTCAACCAAACAG
This sequence comes from Hyphantria cunea, assembly GCA_003709505.1. NCBI lineage: Eukaryota > Metazoa > Arthropoda > Insecta > Lepidoptera > Erebidae > Hyphantria > Hyphantria cunea. The sequence continues at coordinate 15,726 of PKRV01000060.1, forward strand.
GTGCGTGTACGCATTGGTTATCTTATACGTATTTAGTTTTACTTTCGAAAGCAATTAAGTGTTAATTGTTCAATATAGCAAAAGATATGAATTTTGTCCTACCACTACATTTTTTTAAAAGTTGAAACTATCTCCTTGAGGCGTTTGACTAGGTTGATCATAAATATCTACTCCAGGGACTTAGTAAATGTCAGCAGTTACTTTTGTTAATACTTATTTGAACTAAATAGTAACAATTTTACAAAAAATTTCTTAAACAATATTAAACGTTTATTTAACTTGAAAACATTCGTTAAAATGTATCTTTAGTATCTGTCAATATTGACGATTGTAGTGATAAATATAATATGTATTGTTAGTTCATGTTAATTACGAGTTTTTGATTATGAATCTACTATCTTTTTGAATAGCACACAACTGATACAAATATGTGTTTTTTGCTATAAATATAATTGCTAGTAATTCATATCGGAAGTTTCACAGGGTATTCTATTGGGGCCGATAAATTTGAAATCCATAAAATGTTGTGTTGGTGGCAGATGACACCCTGCAGAACTGCACGGTGGAGCTGGCAACTCTCGGAGACCTGCGGCTGGTGGAGAGGCCCACCGGCGTGGTGCTGGCCCCGAGGGACTACACCACCATCAAGGCGCACGTCAAGGTCGCCTCTACTGAGAACGGCATTATTTTTGGTAACATTGGTATGTTTCATTTTTCCATAGTAAACTATGATAAATCTAGTATCTGTCTAGGTATACAACTTATGAAATTATTGAAAAAAATTATATAACATATTAAAAAAAAATTGCCAGTCATACGTACTGCCGATAGAATTGAAAACTTATAACTTAGAATGATATTTGTAAAATTAATGTGTAAAATAAAAAAAATCATATTTTTTAGTTAAAATCATCAACATGAAACATTAGCGTGTTAGTGACGCGAACCCATAAGATTTCCCCTACCAAAAAGTGCTGATACTGCTCAACTCGGCTAAAGAAGTTTTCCCTTCAAAAATATTTTTAACATAGGTACGAAGATTTGTTCTGTTGCTCTGATTAATGGAAAGCATAAGCAGGATCCAAGAGTGGTGGTCACCATACTACTACTACGAATAAGAACAATGTAGCATGGTGACCCACGCTAAGTCGACCTAGTGAGATGCTTTTTCACGACCCACTTAAAGGACCCGGGATCATAGTGGGACAGAAATTTTCCCTTTCGATTGTCGTTGACCTAAATGAATGTACCTATGAGCCTGTTATTTTGGAATACCGTTAACTTACCAAACAACGGCAGGATCGTTCGGAGTAGACGTAAAGTATGTGTATGACGGTGTGTGGTGGTTGTCGGTGCGCAGTGTACGAGGTGTCGGGCGCGTCGATGGACCGCGGCGTGGTGGTGCTCAACGACATCCACATCGACATCGTGGACTACATCCAGCCCGCCGCCTGCAGCGACGCCGACTTCCGACAGATGTGGGCGGAGTTCGAGTGGGAGAACAAGGTACCCTCCCGTCCCCTCGACTGGCCATTACTAGTCCTACCCGTGTCGCTTCAGAGATTAAGTCATCTTTGGAGGTACTTCCTACCCTGAAGTAAAGATATGGAATTCTAATTTTGGCACTCTTACGGTCAGCAGTGGCATTTTGCAATATTAGTCCAGGACGTCAAGCTACCATAATATTTATCAACATAGAGCTAAAATTTTAAACTTGCTTTCTGTTTATCATATACTAACTGACCCACGCGACCCGTATACGTCTTGTGTTTCCTGTAGCGTGGTATTACAACGCGGCAACATATTTGTTTCCCATAAAAAGGTTTCAATGAGCCAACCTTAAATGACACTTTTTTTAGAAGTTTTCGTTGTTTCCTACATTATTTTCACAAATCTTTAACCATATACGAAGCGCACGCAATTTAAGATTTCAAAAGAAATAATTTTCCCATATTTTGTAAACATTTTTCTATAAGACTCCTTTCCTATTGATCATAGCGTAATTATTATATATCATAATAATTCATAATAATAATTTATTTATTTTATCATAATAATAACTTCATTTTCTTTTAATTCAGGTCACTAACTGTTATCAATAACTGTATCTACATCCATGCTATAAATCCTCTGTAAAAGTTTCTGAAAGAGCTAGCTTATTGCCAACATTAAAACTACTGCCGTTACATCATCTAAACGAGTGTTGTAATGTTGTACTAAATGTCATAATGCAACTCTTTTTTCAAAAAAAGAACATTCAAGTCAGACCCTTGGCACAGGCACACACGGCGCCTCTCACTGCCACAGCACAGCGTATTTAAACCAACAACTGTTATTTGAATTCACGTCCTAGCCCGCCATTTTTATTCTATTTTCATTCTCCTATTATACCATGTCATGGGTGTAGATAAATTCTTGCATGCAACTGTACATAATTAGATATGAAAACACTTATGTGTTACAATTATCACACTAAGGGAAACCCACATTCGTGTTTTAATACCTCTTATTCTCTTATGCAACAGTTGCATAAATAACTTTTATAAAGAGATGGTCGCTAATAATGTTGGTTGATATTCCCAGGTGTCTGTGAACACTAACATCACAGACCTGCGGGAGTACTTGCAGCACCTGCTGGCCTCGACCAACATGAAGTGTCTCACACCAGAGAAGGTAACGTAACATATTTTATTATTCTCTTTCCTAATATTAATAGCGATTTTGACACTTAATACACCTACGTGCTGTAGTATAACATTGTAGCTAAAATATATTAGATATATATTTGTGAGATTTTTTGTTCTTGTTTTGGTGTTCCCAGTGTCACTCATGAGTAAGATTAAATTATTGACACCGCTCACATAAAAATACGACAAACCGTTACGCTCTAGGGCGTGCCAAAGTATACATAATACACTCGAAAAAAGTATACATACATACACTCGAAAAAAGTATACATACATACACTCGAAAAAAGTATACATACATACAGTCGAAAAAAGTATACATACATACACTCGAAAAAAGTATACATACATACACTCGAAAAACATAACTCTCCTTTTTTCACAGTCGGGTAGTAACATTTTATTTGGGCGGCAGTATTCGCTTAACTTCAGGCGATGCGTCTGCTCGTTTGCCCCCTATTCCACAAAAGAAATGTATGTTTGTGTGACTAGGCTCTGTCGGGTCAGTGCGGGTTCATGGCGGCCAACCTGTACGCGCGCTCGATCTTCGGCGAGGACGCGCTCGCCAACCTCAGCATCGAGACGCCGCTGCACAAGCCCAACGCGCCCGTCGTGGGGCACGTCCGCATCCGCGCCAAGAGCCAGGTAACGCGCCGGTGGGCCGCCTCGGCCTTGGCGGTGCTCTATATATACTCGCACTAACAATTTATGTAAAACGACAGCGTTCGTGCTGTCGTGTTTCGTTGGTGAACGTAAGACCGGAGGCCCAATGATGCAGAAGCGTCACAAGGCCGTCATGGTATGGTCACCATGCTGCTTTCACAATGAATATGGTGACCACTATTCTTGAATTCTGCTCATAGCCCAGTTGCACTCGGTGATTAGAAACAATCATCGAGGGTAAGCAACGATGGCGCGGTCGGTACCTGGATGGGTGACCGCTGGTGGCATGTTACCATGAGCGTCTCCGTGATTCGGAGGTCACGTTAAGCAGTCGGTCCCGGTTGTTATCATACGATAACAGTCGTGAAGCTTAGTTGGAGGCCTTCGGGCGGCTTAAAAACATCCAACGGCAAGATTTACGTAGCCACAACGTATTCTTGCCAGTCCCCAACCCGCACTTGGCCAGCGTGGGGACGAATGGCCTTAACCCTCTCCTGAGAGGAGACCCGAGCCCAGCAGTGGGACATTATGGGTTTTAAAAAAAAAAAAAAACTTTGCGTCAGGCATCCGTAGAGTCGTTTCAGCAAGGCATTACAAATTAAAAAGAACCCCCCTCCGAGGAACGCTAATCATCCTGGTTCATCATAATCTCCCTACTCGATCCCCAACTTTATTTGAGGTCGATGCAATGATTTTACTTCCTCTATTCTCCTCTATCACGCATCAGTTCACTGCCATTCCTGGCAATATCCTCTTTTACGCAGTTCTTCCATTTTTCCTTTTGTCGTTTTCTACTCTTATATCCGTGGACTTCCATACTTAAAACTATTCACTACATGTTGCTCATCTCTACGCATGACTTATCTATGCTAAGTTAACCTGTTGCTTTTCAACTTTTCATCCACTGGTGCTACTTTGAGGCTTCCTCTGATGTAGTCATTCTTCACCTTATCCATTCCAGTCACAAACACACTATAAAAATTGAAAAATTGTATACTATAATAATAAGTTAATACATAACAGTTCTGTTGATTTCGCCTTGAACTTTCTTATTAAGTCGATTACGATAAAGGATCGGTCGATTGACTGTGTGCAGGAACTTTACAAATATCAATGCGTTTCCTCTTCTATTTGTCAGCCTTTCATTTATATCTTTTTAGATTACAATGGAAACTAACAACTAAAAGCTATATTTATCCAGCTTATATGCTATATACAGTAATCATTCAAATCATACTGCTCTTTGTTAAATAATTCGACCACCAAGTAATCTTTAGTACGTACTAATTTATAAACTTTTTCCCCAGGGTATGGCGCTGTCCCTCGGCGATAAGATCAACATGATGCACAAGACACCGCCCCAGAAGCCTTCCACACCGCCATCGAACCCCATACCCGCCGCGTGAGTGACTCAGACTAGGTAACAACTGCACTTATATGACACTTACGTTTAATTTCCAAAAAGTATTAACACAGAAACTATTAAGAATAAAAATGGTAGTAAATATGTAATTTTAAATGATTGAAACATATCGTTATTTCAGTTTATTATCTTAATATGATAGTGTGATTTTGATATATCATCTGTTCTTTTGCTTTCTTGGAAGGAGACGGAAATGTGTAACAGTGATTTGACCAATGAGCTCGCAGTGTGAGATGTTGCAGATTGTATGCAAATATTATTTTGTATGTGTCATATATCTAGTGTGGTTGATATATATTGCGTTGTACTATGTAGTTCTACTTATTATTATTATAAATTTATTGTATAATTAAATATATTAAAATTAGTACGTATCGTTTTTATTTTTCGTAATACGGTAAGTTTCCCAACACTGTTAACGTCTATTAGTAGCAGTAAAAGGAAATAATTCTGGGCAAGCAGTACTAGTTACTTTGAAGCAATAAATAGGACTCTAGTCTCTTCTTTTACTTTTTTGTTTTAAATTTGTCTTGAATAAACTCTATTCAAGTTATCTATATCTTAAAAAGCGGTCTATAATCTATATGGTACAAACCAAGTGGCTTAACATTTTATTACATACAGTTTTAAAGACACTTTAATTTACTTTATGGGTTTAAGCAGCTTATTAGGTTAGGTTATTGAATACTATTAGTTTACCACTATGGCGAGTTCCACATTTGATGGAAGAAAAATATAAGTTAGATGGCACTCAAGTACTGCCATCTAACGGAGACACATCGAACTACTGAGAAATTGACGATACTGAAACGCGCAATGACAGCTGTTGCTCCGATTATAATAATATATCTAACTTCACAATATCAACCATTGGACTGCGACTTGTCAGGCACGGTCACCTCCCCTGGTGAAATTCCAGTCTCACCCAAAACAGGGTTATGTTTTTTTAATAGATAGTGAAAATAAAAAACTAGACAGCCTTATGAAATAAATTAGTTTATTGTATCGTCATAGGTGTAGCGACGTAAGTGCAAAAAGTCCATGTTCCGTAACGAATGATTCAACAGTATAAATAATAAAAATAATTTATAATAGTAATAAGTTAATGGATTGGTTACAAAACAGTTCATCCGACGCGTCCGGGCCGTGTCGGCGATCTAGCTTCCCTGATCAAGTCCGTAGGTAACATCTGTAACAAACATACATATGTATATATAATAATACCTAACATAATATGTGACTTTGTTAGCGTTGCTGAAAAGGCGCTTTACCCCGTTTTTGCGTCATTTATCAGTGACGTTCGGATTTTCTATCCCTAGGGCTGATATTTTCATTTAAATTTTAAACGCGCATGTCCTTTCAAGTCGGTTCATAAATGGACTGTAGTTCAGAGGTAATAAAAATAAAAATATAACCACATAGCTACCATTGAACTACCAGTACTTACCAAAGAACAAAATTCAAAAACTTACTTATTCCTCCTCCTCTTCCTCTTCTTCCTCCTCCTCCTCTTCCTCCTCTTCTTCCTCCTCTTCTTCTTCTACGACTTCCTCTTCCTCTTCAGGTTCAGGCTCGTACAGAGGTTCCTCCTCTTCGGGTTCAGCTTTCACGTCCTCTTCACCCTCGGGTGAATCGGTGTCGCCCTTCTTTTTGCCGGGCCTCTCACCGAACCACTTGGGCAGTCTCGCTGTTGTTTAATTTAAATATTAATACCTACGAGTACATGCATAAGACCTATTCCATCATATTCGGTAAATTTATTTTCTCTGGGTTAAAACGTAAAGATGAAGTGTTTTGTGAGAATCAAACTGGCTAAAAAAATATTTCGTCAAGATCTCAAGAATAAAGCGTAGCGAAAAACCTGGTTGTACTCAGGTGAGAACAACCTATAATAGAATCATCATCTTGTCAGCCTTTATTATTCCCAAGATTACTTGGGGTCGGCTACTAGTTCTACTAGTTTTACCTGAATATCAGTTTTCCCTCCTCCTCCTCCTCAACTCCGAGGGTGAACTGAATTCGAAGATTTAATTAGTTGTCTGTATGTATAAGGGCACTGATTTCCCAATAGCAAATGCAATAGATGTTCATAACAATCAGGACCGACGGCTCTCCGAGATACGGGCCGGAAACACCGCCACCTCCGGGTTGCTAATTAAAAATTTCTTGGAAGAAAAACCCAACAGTATTCCAACCCGGGAATCGAACCCGAGACCACTGGATGAACGAGGCGGTCAATGCCTTTAATATAATGTAAAAAAAATATATTATATTCACATGACATAGATAACTTGAACCGAAGAAGGCTGGAAGCCTTAAACACAAAAATAAATTGTCATATTTTTTGTAACATTGTTATGTATGTCATATTATATACAATTTGTAGGGGCAGGACCATGCGTTAAAATACCGTTCAGAATTTGTACACGTGGAGGTTTCATTTAATAACAGATGATTTTACGGAATGAATAGTCGTGATCAGTTGAATGGATCAGATTAGTAACTGATAGTCATTCAATTTATACGTAGATTTGGAGTATGTGGATTGAGTTTTCAAAATTTTAAGGATATTCGTAACATCGCATTTGATTAACAGCACAATCTCCATGCGGTTAAATACTATGGCAAGTTCGAACTTATTAGACTCATCCAAAACTATTTCGATAGAAGGTTGCCTAGAACTAAAGTAAAGTTATCTCAATCTCAACTATTTTTTTTCACCAATTTTTAAATACAAATCATTTTAGTATATAGAAAGTATTGAATTGTTTTGTGAAACACACCTGTATAGTATTTTAAAAGTTAAGCCATATATTTTTCTTCACCGTATGTACCATACGTATAAATTTGGATAGTATTGACTCACTCTTTTGCCTGCCGCCGAATTGTTCGGTCCTCTCTTGCCACACCTTCTCGAGGAAGTCCTTGTTCAGTTTCTCAAGGTCCTATTGGAATCGTTAACACAGGGTAAATATGATGAGGAGCACATAACCGGGACATAGAGAGCTTTAAATGTTTACAATAAAAGACTAGTGAATTTTTTTACAAATTTGTCCTACATTTTTGAAAAGTTTGCGGGATATTTGCTGTAGAAAAATTCACCAAGTCAACAAGGTTCATCTAGGTAAACACATGGAGTGTGTCATGCCATGAAGACATGCGTCTAAGGGTACATCGCACACAGGACCGGACGCGAGGTCTGTCTTACTTTTGGTGCGGTTCATGAAGTCGTTCATCCTATCTTTCCATATTTTATCCATATATTCAGCAGCTTGAGTATCGTAACCCTGCGTTTAAATATCATGAATATTAAGTTTTGAATAGTGCCACCTTTGTAAAATTGTTTTATTTATTTTAAAAAGAGCTACCCGCTCGGAATAAGTCCTGTGTCGCGGGGTCTTTACAAACACACGTGCCATGGGCAAAAAGAACACACAGATTTAGAACAATAATTTTTAGATCAAATGTTGTTCCATGTGGGGATCGAACCCCACACCGCGCAGTGCAGTAGCAAGCGGCAAGGTGGTTTTTAACTTATTGTCTATTCACTTTATTTATTCATGTGCCACTGCGATAACTTTAACAAGTTTTTCTTCGAAGAATTTAAATGTAAAATTAATCGTGTGTTATGAGTGGAATTGAGCAGGTAGAGAAAGTGACCTGGAATTAGATCTTGGCTGTACGCCAATTTCATTTAAATTTGTTATGTGCGCATTTACAATGTAACTCTCATCACTTCAGTTGCTGACCTGGTAATAGAAGATAAATTGTAATGTCACATAGACCTGGAATGCCTAATACTTACACCCTCGAACAACTTCTTCTTGTCGTCGTAGGACCTTGTGTCGACACGACGCTCGTATTTGGACGCTACTTGGATTTTGGGCTGGAAATGTCAAAGGGTTTTTGATTAATATTTGTAAAGTAAAATGGTTATTATTATTCTTTGTACGTTCAGTAAGAAATGTACGCCAATACTAGTTTCTTTACATAAATTACAGGTGACTTAAAATTTTGAAAATCAACTTCTTAAACACGTCTTAAATTCCTAGTTCGATTTCTTATTATGTTATCTTAACATCAGCTTGTATCATATGTCTATATGTTTTATCTCGTATGTTATTTGTTCTGATACGTACCGGGTGTTTGCCTGTGAGTGCTTCGGGGTCAAGACCCTTCTTGAGGGCCTTGTGCCTCAACTGTTGCTTCTGTCTTTCTTTGAGCTCTTTTAAGTCGTAGTCCTGCCTCTTTTGCCTCTCCTCAAGATCGTATTTTTCGGTCTCGAGTTTGATGATGCATTCCCAGAGCTCCGTAGCTTTCGTTCGGAGCTTGTCTGTGGAGAGACCCTCAATGTTCAAAGGCTTGATGCGGATAGACAGGGAAATCTTCTTCTCCTCTTCCAACTGCTCTTTGGTCTTGTTGCGTTCCAGTTGCGCATTGCTGAGGCCGAACTAAAACCAAAGGAATCAGTCAATTTGTGCATATTGTCAATTCTTTCAAAGTATCTCAATGTTACAGATGGGGTACTTTATTGTAATTCAACATGTATTTGTATACTCACGTTATCGCTCTTCTTTTGGATGGTGAAGTTAGGTCCGGTCTTGCTGGATTCTTTCATGGCCTGGAGCATAGCCTGGCGTTTCTTCTCGGCCTCCTCGAGTCGCTGCCTCTTCTCTTCGATGTCACGCTGTTTCTTCTCCTCAATTTCGCGTACTCTCCTTTCTTCTTCTTCCTTCTTCTTCTGGGCGAGGCGCTTCTCTTCTTCGGCGCGCGATACCTGTGATTACGAATATGATATTGTGAAACACTATATCATAATAAATCTTGGACTGTGATGTATATTGTGATGTAAACGGTTGTAGTGTTTACCTTGCGCTTAGCCTGCTTCTCCTTAAGGCGTTTGAGCTCATCTTCTTCCTTGGCCCGTTGTTTACGCCATTCGTTAATGTATTCCTTCAACTGCTCATCCAAGTCCGACCGCTTCTGATCTTGACGCTGTTAAAAAGATTTGATATTTTAGAAATATTTTGTAAGTGTTCTTGATCACTATAGCCGCTCACGAGACTGTATTATCTCGTATCTTATGTAGATATAGAGTTAATTTTCTGTCGTTTAAGTAATGATATGATTATAGTTTTTTAATGATGTATTCCATATTTAGATCGTACATAAGGTGATATAAATTCCGAACAAATTAGAGCTACCCAATTGGGTTTGAACTTCTACACTTCAGAGGACTGCAGTTACACAATATTGAGAACTATCCACCAATTAAGTTGTAACCTTTGCAGTTGTTGTCAATGGGTACCAGGGGATTACAGGAACGCGTATCCACATATCGCTAGGCTCACTTGATCTGCTTTTAGCTTAGGATTATAAGAATAAATTAAGAAATTAAAATGTACTCGATACTTAAATTGGATAAAAACAGTAATGATTTTGAATGAAGAATATTTATCTGAATTACGACCGTTTTAAAGTGTGTTTAATTTTGAGTAAAAAAGGGTGAGTTTGCTTATGTTATTACCTTTATGAATTCTGGGTCTCCCTCACCCCTGCAAACATAAACAGAATGCATGAATAGTCGAGTCTGAGGTCAAGTTTGTGTTAATGTTAGGCAACCGTAGATACAACGGTTCACAATACATATACTTTACTGTTATGGTGATATACTTTTACGGTCATTCGTTAGATCATTTTAAATTGTTTACAATTTTATTTTAACGTATAGGCAGGGACATCGGGTACTGTACATATTGTTAAAGTTTTAGCTTATGTTGGCGTCATATATTATTGTGTGACCACTGTTAACATTAATACTGTTATACGCTTTTTTATCTTAAAATATCTATTGAAAGTATCGTATACTTACTCATACTTTTACTAAATTGTTCGCTTTGAGTAAATATTTTGTGCAGTTTTGAATTTGACAATGGTATACGGACAGATACACATATTACGGCAATATTATATGTAGTACAAGGTAGTGCATGCTTTGATATTGTGTTATTTATTCCATGCAATAAATCAAATGTAAGTCGGGTCGACTCGAGCGGTCGCCTGATGACCGACATCTCGTTTGTTTGCAGATCGGCGCGGGCGCAGCACAGTACGCTTTTCGAAAATAGAACTCCTACCAACCGATGTATAAATAGCGACCGAGGACGGCGTGCGGTTGTTTCATACGCCGAATGATCATCTGGTCGGTTGCGATAAATTTGGGAAACGATCGTAAAATCTTACGCCCGCGCCTTATCGAGTTAATGTTTGGATTATAGTTAGTGACACCACAGAGAGCGGTGCAACTTACGCGATCGACGGTCTACTCCTAGAAACAGAAAACAACAATCAGCCTTCTACTTCTTGTACAGTATAACTACGTCTTTATTGCAAAATTGATTGTTCGTAACCCAATAAGCAGTGACAATTATTTTGCGGAAAACACGATACAAACACTGCGTCACAGCCATTAGCCTTTCAGTTTTAGAATTTCGAAGAACAGTGTAGATTTTGTTTAAGCACAAAACCACCAGGTATGAGATAGATACATAGGTACGTTAACATATGCGCCAATAGTTCGTGGTGCCATAACAAGTTCAGTGGCTCGAAGCAAAGCGATAGAGCATTGCGTACTTAGAGTTTACTTACTCTGGTTTAGGAGCGGGTCTTCAGTTTTGCCACGATGAGGACAGCGACGGGAAAAGAAAATAAAAAACACCATTAAATCTGTGTAAATCGTCAACAAGTAAATATACCATTGTAAATCTTTAAGCTTAAACGGTTAGCGCGAAACTCTCGGACACTCAACACTCAAAGTTTATGACAGTGTGAATGGAAAGACCAGTTACTTACGTTGTTTCTTATGCACTGATCTTTCCAATAGCATGAAATTGATGAGTTCGTTTGTTATATGCAAGATATTCGATGTTAATAAGCACGGCTTGCTGCATCGGAGCGCCTATCGTAGGTAGTATCTCTGGAAGCAATAAAGGCGATGAAGTAAGCGCTAGAAGCGTTAGGATCGCTAACTAAACTTAGCCTAAAAACGAGCGAAGCGTATGAGAGTGCCGGATCAACCAAAAGGCACGCCACTTACTTCCTGCAACAAAAGAGAGAATAGGGTTTTGGTGAGGGCGTGCAGAAAGCCCGAGATTTGGGAGTTCGAAGAAACTGGGAATCACAACTTGCGATCATGCCTCGAAAACTTCACGCTTATCCAAAAAAGTTTACTATTCACGTACAACTGTGTGTACTTCTTATTCTACTAGTTTTGGAAAATATGATAGAATCGCAAAGGCAAAGAGATCAGGCCGAGAGAAGCTGAAGTGTTTCAAAACCAAACAATTTCTAAAAGAACTAAATTTTGGGGGTATGAGAGGGCCTCGTTGTTCGGTTGTCATACTTACGTCTCCGGGACTTCTTCTTCTACTTCCTCCTCCTCGGAGCCACTGTGGAATAGATAGTTGGGATGTTATCATACACATGAGGAATCATGGAGACACTATTTGTGTGCAGTTAACACATTACATTTAAGTGCATTTATTATTTAGTAACAAAAAGGAATCTTAAAAGGACAATCTATGACATGTGTAAAATGTTTGTATGTATTCTGAAAGATTGAAGGAGCTTACATACGTCGACCTCGATACTGTTTTCTTTATAAATACTTACGAATATTCCTCCTCGTCAGACATGATGGTAGTTTATTTAATCTGTAAAAGAAAAATATTTGTTGATGGCAGTCCCTTTTGTAATAAATTTAAAAAAAAGACTTGTCTATGATTCGAGATTTGAACAGTGTTCATTTCTATAGTGTGTTAAACTATAGACTGTACATTAGGTTGCTACATAGTTACCTCTTAGCATCAGTTAATCACAATCAGTGTTGTTTACAAACGAATCATATAAATCAGACGTAGCAATAATTGGCAATTCGTCAATTGAGGCTCTGTTGACGATTAATTCGATGATTGATTTATTATTAATTAAAACGCTCTCGTGTTTACATTGTGATACCAAAATATATGTTTTAAAATTTATTTTTAAACAGTTACAGACTACAACACGAAGTATTACATGGTGTAAAGATTTAATTATTATAACCCAATGAAATTTGTGCTCTAAGCTTTCGGTAGTGCGCCCTGCTACTCGGACTTAGGTCCATTCAAATTCTAGTTTAATAAAATCTTTGTGATGTAGACTGATAAAGTATAAATATTTTTTTAATTGTAAAAGGTCATCCTTTTTTCGATGGATGTTCTATAATTATATGTTATCCTTAGTATCTGAAATCAGCCCGCCATACTTACGTTAGAATTACGTTAAATTGGAAATAGAATAGAGTTGTCAATCGCGCCAAATAATTTCTTTTGTGCCAACACTAATAAAAAATTGTGGTAGGCGGGAACGTGAACGCGGGAAGCATGCGTTTTGTTTATGAAGCCCGTTTTATTTTTAGCGGTTTTATCTTTCGTACCATCGTGCACACCTACGACCTGGCAACGATTCAAAGAAAGTATAAAATTGGATTCACGTTCGTACTCAATATTGCCTAGGATTCGGATTTCTCTAAGCCTTGATATCGGTTCATGTTTTCACGAAATGTGCTCGATATTGTACCGTTAGGTTAAATTCATAAATTTACATATTTAACATTGTAAATTTCAATTTTTATACATCCTTAGAAACACAGCTTAGCGTACAGTGGATAAATTCTTTCAAAATAAATTGTTCAGAACACATGTTTAGTGGAACATGAAAGTAAAAATCATTAGAAGAAATGTAAAAAAAATAAGTACCCACGGTAGGCTTTTACAAAGTTAACTACGAAATAGAAGTGTAAATTAAAAATCGTATCTATTTTTTTTAAATTTTGTTTGGATGTGACTTCTAAGAAATTACTTTTGAAAAGTAGCTAATCCATCACAGTTTTGCCAGTTCAAGAAACACAAATTTCTAATTAATTGTTATTGAATTAAATGGCATATGCCCAGCAGTGAACTCTTAAAAGCTGTTGATGTAATGCGATGTGAAATTAAATTGTAAATTATAATAAATCACTTATACTGTATAATGTATCTAGTTTGTTATGTAGGTAATGCTTTGTTACTTAAAGTATTGCTGATAATATTTACCTATGCGTATCTTACGAACGTAATATTTGAGAAAAGGTAGTGTATTTGTCTTACCCATAAGGGGCCAAACATATATTTATTCTAGCTATGGTTTAATATTTAGTTTCCCACAGCGACAAAACCCTTTAATTAAAAATAATAGTTTCAACTTAGTACTTTAAGTTCTAATCCGATACTTAAATAATTGTCATTTAGTTTATATTTTTTTTAGTTTTTAAAAGTCTGGTTTCTGATAAGGATATTATTCTAAAAATTCATACTGACAATATCACTATCTTATTACCGTGTATAAATTCTGTCACTTTCATTCAAAAGCGAACTTTTATACGTTATCTAGTACGGCACGTCTTGCAAACTGATCTATCGTTTTAGAACTAATAAAAAATACCACTGATCAGCTACATATTATAAAATAAAGTCCTATGCCGCGTCTGTCTTTCTGTCTGTTCGCGATAAATTCAAAAGATACTGCACGGATTTTTATAGACGGAGTGATTCTTGAGAAAGGTTTTCGTATATAATTTGCAAAATTTTTAAACATATTGGATAAATATAACGATATTTGTTAAAGACGTCGGAAAAAAATAAGACGCACATCTTCTCAAAGGAACGTAGGCTATATTATATTCTCCGTAAAGAACCCGTGCGAAGCCGGGACGGGTTGCTAGTATCTATTACAAAGAATGTTACATTATATGAAATAGTTCTATGACTGTGACTCTTCAATCCTTAGTCTTAATTTAAAATAACAGATACACTAGTAGCTTAAAGTCTCTCAATAGCAATAAGGAATAGTTTGCCAATTAAAATAAAGTTAGTATTGGTGTTAAGTTTCTCAGTTAGACTCGGGCAGGTATAGTGTGTAGTGTATTGTGTGCAGAGCGAGAATTTACTTTTTTCAGAAAACTTTTTTAATTTTCGCTCATTTTCATGCATGTGGCGATTTCCGCTAAAACCTTGGGGTTCAGCGCTTGCGAGTGGCGGGCGGTAACGTAATCCGGCGCACTATACAAGGAGTTTGCTTGGAGCTGAGCGCGGCGGCGCCCGCGCTCGTCCGCATTTGGCACATTCCGCGCGCGTATTTTTAGACCAGCCTTCTTACGAGCCATCTCTCTTATCTTCGACGTTTCCGAACTTTCAATCCACAAGGACACATTATCCTACACACTATACGGCCGCTGGCTCCGACACTGGCACTCTCACGCACGGCACTTACGTCGCACGGGAAGAAGACGGTCACTCAGTCACTCGGCACTGGTTCTTCGACCGGCAGCACAGCGACGTTGGAATGTGGAGTCCGCGGCGACCGGGGCGGCTCTGACCGGCGGCGGGTGCTAGTGCGGCCGCGCGGGCTCGCCCCCCGCACCCCGCTACTATATTTAGCGCCGGTCATTTTTGAACCGACGATTACAAGCCAGCTCCGATTTCTATGGGGAAACTATACGGCCCAGCCCGGCGCACCTCCACGCTTGCACCTGCAACAAACAGTCGAAAGAGAAGGTTAAGTCTTCAGTTGCTGGGGGCACTAGCGAACACCTTATGGCTATGTCAACAAACGAAATATATTTATTTATTTCTTATTCAGTGTTGATGATAATTCTTGTATCACAGAGAAATTAACATATTTCAGTAACTTAAATAACGGATATCCCCGCAACCTATATAATCTACATAATAATAGCTGGACTCTACCTGATGAAAAGCATGTGCAGAATCCAAGAGTGGTGGTTAACATACTCATTGACATACTCGCAGACAATGCAACAATGCAGTATGCTGACCCACACTGTAACGTTAATTAGTAACGATTAAACCACCCACTTTACCGAATTATCTAATGTCATGGTTTATTCTAAGAAACAAACCAAAACTATAACGTTATTGAATTTGACTGCACGGACCTACTGAGTACTGCGGGTACGAACCGCACATGAGACATCACTTAGTGTTATTCGCCAATAGTTGGTTTTAGTCTGGGTTATCTTTTTGTATGTTTTATAAATGATTCGTAAATACCCACTGCAATACAGTTTTTTTTAAATAGAAATGTGTGCTGGTGGCGATTTACAACTGACATGTTGTTTGTGTAGCACAATAACTGTTCTGAATAATACTTTCTTCACTCCCAAAATCCCCGCTGCTCATATCGAAATCTAACTCCTACTCCCCAAAATCTCTACACCATCTAAGGTATAGCCAGATCTCCCACATCGCCATTTCTTCCTTTAACAAAGTAAACAAAAACGTAAGAGGCATTAACCTCGTAGGTTTTACTTGTTATCAGGACATTGGTCTGTCTAGACCAAAGCAGATATTCACTTGTTGTAAGTTGTTCATTCATGTATATATTATATATTCACGATGTTTTTCGTTGACCTGGTGAAGGTTACAGGATGTGGCGTTGAGTCGACAGGACAAAAGAGGTAAGAGGGAGAAAGAGAACCCGAAAGGGGTTTAGGCTCGGGCAACCGCATTTTCTCGATGAAAATCAACAAAAGAAGTGCTTTTGTAAAGCATCTCGTCGGTCAAGTCTAGTCATCAACTTCTATTATAATTAGTAGCTAACTGGTATAGAATAAGAACATCATAATAGAGGACAATTGACTAGGAATATTTTAGCCAAGGCAGTAGATAAACGCTGATCTCAGATCGTACGAACCGGCTTTACGGAGGCTTTTAGAAAAAAAAACCTAACATGACGGTATTGGCGTTGTCGTGTTTAGTTGGTGAGTGCGAGACCGGAGGCCTAGTGATGCACAAGCGTCTCAATAGACCGCCTCACTATGATTCAGCATGCTACGTTGTTTCATTATATATATATATATATATATATATATATAGAGTATGGTGACGATTACTCTCGGATTCATCTCATGCTTTCCATCAAGTAGTATAGAGTCACTTTGCAGGTTCATTTAAATAGAAACAAATATTTGAGAAATAAGATTCAGGTCTTTTTGGTCTACTTCTGTTTGAGCTCCATTTTGCTACAAGAGATTTGTGTTTATTCATTAGATGAATAGACGCAAGTCTCGTATAAAGGCAAGATACGGAGATTTTCCCTATTCTATGTTATGTGTAGGGATTGTTTTATAATAAATATTTCGGACATCTAACACACAACGTCATCTAGTCTCAAGTTAAGCAGAGCTTGTGTTATGTGTACTAGACACTGATATACATGTATACTTTTTTCTAAACATACATATTCGGGCGCTCATAGCCCAGTTGCACTCGCTAATTAGAAACAATCACCGAGGGCAAGCAACGACAGCGCGGTCAGTTCCTGGATGGGTGATGGCTGGTGGCACGATACCATGGGCGTCTCCGTGATTCGGTCAGTCTAGCAGTCGGTCCCGGTTGTTATCATAGGATAACAAACGTGACGCTTAGTTGGAAGCCTTTAGGCGGCTTGAAAAGTTACAACTGTAAGATCACGTTGCCACAACGTAGTCTTGCCAGTTCCCAACCCGCTCTCGGCCAGCGTCAGGACGTATGGCCTTAGCCCTCTCCTGAGAGGAGTTCCAAGCCCAGCAGTGGGACAATATGGGTTGTTGATGATGATGTTGATGATACATATTCAACATAGAAAGCACCCAAACTCTGAAACAAATATTTGCAAGTCATACATATATTTGATTCGATTAGATTTTTTAAAATTAGATTTTTTTTTTATATATTTAAGCTTCCAAAATGACTCTGCCTTGCCTGATGGAAAGCATGAGCAGAATCCAAGAGTGGTGGTCACCATCCTCAATGCGAAAAAGAACAATGCAGCATGGTGACCCACACTATGGCGGCCTGGGGGGAAAGGGGATGGTGAGGGGGATAGGGGGCGTTGGATTGGGGTATGGGCCTCCGGTATCCTCACTCACTCGATGAAACACAGCGTAAGCGCTGTTTCACACCGGTTTTCTGTGAGGCCGTGGTATCACTCCGGTCGAGCCGGCCCATTCATGCCGAAGCGTGGCTCTC
>PKRV01000060.1:34113-105880 GCA_003709505.1 Hyphantria cunea
TGAATAAGAACATTACTTCCACAATTTGTCGGTTAAGACTGAACCATTCATGTACTCCTGTATTTTTGGCTAAACTCAGAATTAGGGATGGGTCTCTCTGTGAATGTGGACTTGATGAGGGATCCGCAAATCACATATTTTTTAAATGCCCCAAGACTAGATTTCCTATTTATGAATTTATTCCTGCTCACATTCCTCTCCCCACGTCCCTTAAATTACTCTTAACGCGGGTTTTCACTCCTTTTGTATATATACTAGGCAAGTGTATAATTGTAAACAAAATTAAACTATAATTTCAATTTCTTTTCTCCTGTTTTCCACAACAAAATATTTTATACATTTAGTACCATAATTTTTTATGTCATTTATATGTATAAATATTAATAGTTTTATTATGTGTACTGTTAATTGTATTTATTAATGCCTGTAAAAGTCAACAAATCAGTATTTTTTTACTGTCACTAATCAAAATTTAATTATTATTCCGGCTCTACCGAAGCTCTACAAAAATCCTTTGACAGTTTGTCTTTCAAAAACATGACATTGGCAAAATTGTGGTCACACCATAGAGCCATTAAATCAAAAGTTGAAGTTGAAGTTGTCATAACAGTTATTAGTGTTGCTAGATTTGTAGAGTTCCCCTAAAAACACGGTATTGAATTTTAATGAAGTTACACATATGTTTTAAATAGTCTCAGGCGCTTAAAAATATTTATACTATTTTTTAGAATGTTGAGTATAATAAGCACAAGGGAATCACAGAATAGCTTGTCAACTACTTACCAGATAACACGTGTTTTTGAGGTGGCATAGGGTCAAAAGAAGAGGAGTTTGTTTACTGTAATATAATAATAACCATGTTTATTCACATTTAAATCAAGTGATTGATCATGGAGGGCATAAAATCCTGATAGATTTATTCAATAAACTGACGGTGCTAGGAGTAAATACTTTTTTAAAAATGTGTAAGTGGAACCGTAGTGTATTTATTTGTGTACTCATTTGGTGAGATTGTCGTCAAATTCTGGCAGCCCTTTTTTGTAAAGTTCATTTTTATCAATGTTGTCAGAATTGTCGACATCCGCACAGATTGCCATATCCAAAAAAAACAAAAAGTTGTCAAGTCAAATGTCAGATCAGATTTGTATTTTGTTTTGAAATGTTGATATACGCGGGATATTGTTTACCTCTATTAAATCGCATAATTTAGTAGTGAATTATTAAAAGTGCAATATAAATCACATAATGTATTCAACTAATGATACTAAAGATACGTCGACACCTAAACGCCGACGATTAGGAGGAACGGGAATTGTGCGATCAACAAAATTTAATCAAGACACAACTTTACTAGTTAATTGTAGCCCAATTAGGTCTATACGTGAAAATGATGTTGATGCTATAGAAAGATGTGACTCTCCGCATCTGCCTTGCAATCAAGTTGAATTTTTGTACGAATCCAGTAATAATGGTTCAAATAGTGATATACCGTTTTCACCAGCCAATTTAACAAACATAGAAAAAAAACAATACCAATCTCTTAGTGTGAAACCTGAGATATTAACTACAACTAATAAAGAAACCAGTGGAATTATTCAAAATACAGGTATATTAAGAGAAATCGAGGATATTTCAGATGATATGTTTGATTCTAAGCTGGAACAATCTGTGCATAACCATGAAGAAAAGAAGTTCATAGACGAAGTTGAAGAAAGTTTCGACCTCATTAATGAATCGATAACAAACCTTCAGAATGCAATCTGGGATAAAAATGATTTATTTGAAACTAGGGACTCCTTCCTATTAGATATTAAGGAAAGTTGTATGGAAAGAAATGGTCAAAATAATGATAATCAAAAGTCAGCCATAGTGAAACAAGAATCCAGTAATAGTTTTTATGGTCTTCCATTGATAACCAAAGGCTTATTTAAGACTTATAGAAATATAGAAAAGTTTTATGGTAAGTTTGTTTGAAGTTTCAGCTTATGAATATGAGATTAATAGGCTAACACTTTCCGCAGTTTATACATTCAATTAAGAGAATATTCTTCCCAATTCTATACTACCTAATTGTGGGTAATATACTTGTAACATGTTACATATATAGTGTAACTTGTAACATGTCTCTTGATTGTCGTAAGAGCTAAGCAAGGGACATTGTGGAGGTAATAGATTGATGAGTTAACAGATAAAATAATATGCAAACTTTTTCTTACCATAGGTTCTTATAATTGTTACAGCTTTATTTTCCACTTAACACTTTAGAAACATACATGAAGTTATAATAATATAATTCCCGTTCCATTGTTATGTGGCTGTCTAAGGGTAAAAGCCTTTCTTTTCCACTTTTTCCTGTCTTTAGCCAAATACACCTAACTTTTAACAGCTATGTTCTTTATATCACCGGGTGGTGGCCCATCTATTCTTCCATCTTCCCACTTTCCTTTTGCCTTTTGGACCCTGCCATTTCATTGTTTGTTAAGTCCATGTGTTATCCTCGTATCTTTTGTTTATCGTGGGAGTGCCACAATTTGGCATGAATGGGCCCGTTTGACCAGAGAGATATAACAGCTTCACAGAAAACCGATGGGAAACAGACCTTATGCTGTGTTTCACCGGAGTGAGTAAAGATTCCCATGGAGTAGTACCCATGAGTAAGGAGGCCCATACGCCATCTCCTCTCCCATTCCCCAAAGGCTGGCAGTGCATTTGTGACGCCTCTGGAGTTGCGGGTGTACATGGGCTCCAGTAAACGCTTACCATCAGGCTAAAGAAAAAAAGGATTACTGCCTCTTGGTCTCTTTCTTTCTGATTTAGAGGAAAACTAGATACAAATACCAGCCAATAAATGTCCAGCAGCATAGTATTAAAGGCTGTTGATAACTTTCCACTGAGCAAAGTGTTGTGAATTAAAATCCCATTTGGGACAACACTTTGTGTGATCCACAAATTGGTGTTCTGAGCCTGGGTGTTCTTTGTCTCTGTTTCATGTATGTTTGTAAAGTTTTCCGCGACAAACGACGTGTCTTCTAATGCGGGAGTTGTTTTTAATAAAAAGAAACATAGGAAGAAGTTAAACAGGTTAACATCATTGAAAGTAAATAGTATTAATTTTGTGGTAACTGGTCTCCCTTTTTCTTCTGTAATACACTTATAATAAAAAATATATGTAATGGTTTGAACAGACTGGCAAGAAGAATGCTTAAACTTGAATGCAATAAAGAAAAGACAGAACCTTATCTATGCTTTGCCCACAAGTGGAGGCAAGACTCTCGTCGCTGAGGTGTTGATGCTAAGAGAAGTGCTGAATAGAAATAAAAATGCACTGTTTATATTACCATTTGTAGCTATCGTGCAAGAAAAGGTCAGTATTTTAAATTATGGTATGTATTTATGTGACAAGAAGCCTTCTTGGAGCTAGCATGGCTTAGTATGAGTATAATGTATGCCCATTATCAAGCATTTTGTAAGGAAACATCCATATAAAATGTTACACAAATCTCAAGTCTGTCAGTCTTCTTTGATTTTCTTCATATTTGTGATGCTCCTTCAGCCTACATTCAATAAAATGAAACTTGATGTATGTGACAACCTATGAAGTAACTTTAAATAAGTGATTTTATGTACCGCCTATATTTTGATTCTTTCTGAGCCAATAATAGATTTTAGACGCGTGCCACGCCTCGACAACCCTCCACAAACGTAGGCGTGTAAACGGGCCGTTTGGCTTGGGTTACGAGCGACTGCCTAGTCCTCGCAGGCGTATAAACATAACTTTAAATATAAAAATTTATACCTAAAATATATCTCGTTAGTTCTGAAATAACACTAGTGACTGTCACAGAAATAGGTATATTTTGTAGATTGTAATGGAAGTTACATATTTTGTAATTTCACGACTACAAATTACTAAACTAGAGCAGCATTTCTGAAATGAAAAATCATGTAAGAATTCATAAAAAAGAATGGTAATGGTAAATGGACTGTAATAATTAGTTAAGTATATCTATCTGTATATATACAATGACCAAGAGTTAAATGGTTTTTTTGAAGCCTTGAACATGGCTGTACATTGCTTTCGGTAAAAATAAAATGTGTGGTCCAGAAGTGAACGATTAATTTCATTTGAACATGTGCCTACAAGATAACAAATCCTACAAAACCTGTAATTAAACCTCGTTCTTCTTAGACCAATTATGTCCCATTTTCTTCTAGATATGGTCTCTATCACCGTTTGCAGTACAACTAGAGTTTTTGGTAGAAGAATATGCTGCTGGCAAGGGACACTTACCACCTATAAAAAGACGAAAGAAGAACAGCATCTATGTAGCTACTATTGAGAAGGGATTAGCTCTAGTTAGAAGCTTGATAGAGCTCAATAGACTGAATGAGATTGGTCTTATTGTGGTAAGAAAATGACATATTATATACACAAGCGGTTGTTCAGATGGCATAACAAGTGTACAAACTTTTTTATACTATATCTATCTTATACTTATATCTAAACGAATAAGTAATGGGAAAAATTGACAGAACCTCTTATACACGTTATTCTTACTACAGGTCGATGAACTGCACTTAATAGGAGAAAAGGGTAGAGGTGGGACCTTAGAAATGTTACTATCTACTGTAATATTTACAAATCGTAAGTATCTTACATCACTATTAGTCATTTTTTAGGTCATTAGGTGTTTGTGGCGACTTCCATATATAGCGCAATAAAACATACTATAACGCCATCTATTGAAGTTACACCGAACTACATATTAACTGCTAATCCTGTATCGCGATATCAAATTTCTCGCGCCAGTAAGCATGTATACAACTTGCTAGCATTAATATTTCGCCTGGTAGAGGATCCTCAATATGGTTAAAAATCATTTTTAAAAACATAAAGTTAACTGCTATTTTCGACATGCAGAACTACTCATTAAAAACAGAAAGAAAAAAATGGCACTTATAAGGACTGCCGACAGAAGTGAAAACTTATAACTTAGAATGTTATTTGTAATATTAATGTGTAAAATCAGAACTAACATAATGTTTAAATTAATATTACAACATCAAACATTAGCATGTCGGTGACTCGAACTCAAGATTTCCCCCTACCAAAAAGAGCTCAACATGGCCTAATAAGTTTTCTAAATGGTTTTTGGTAGAGCATTGTTTTTATTTTTAAAATAATTATCATTTATAAAATAATATTTTTAACTTTTTATTAGAGGACATTCAAATAGTGGGCATGAGCGCCACTATAGGAAATCTACATGAGATCGCGAAGTTCCTTCGCGCGGAAGTGTTCCAGAGGCAGTTTCGTCCGGTAGAACTGGTGGAGTATGTGAAATTAGGCAACATGCTGCACAAGATACAGTGGGGGGAGGGTGGAGTCGAGATTATACCGGACAGAGAACTAGCTTATGACGTAAGAAGGATTCATGTCAAATCTATATTATGATGTGACAGCTTACCCATTGAATACGACTCCAAGGGTCTGCCAGGTGTGATCCGCAATAAAACACTAGAACACTGTACTAAATGTTTATTGGGTGTGGAATGGTCCACATGTAAATGTTCGACAAGCTTATATATCCGTCTCGGCTAACAATGTAAGCGCGATTCAGGAAGTACTGACCACGCCATCTATCGACACTTAGCTCAAACTATTTACAATTAATAATGGACACTTGAACACCCATAGAGCAACATAGTCCGGTGGAATGGGGGGGGGGGGATTCCACCAGCTTTGTCATTCTTAGCGTGGGGACTTTTTTGCCTTACATATAAAAAACAATCGCATGTCACTACGAACTCATACATAACAATTATAACAAAACATTTACAAATTGACACACACATAAACATATGTGATATAACAGTGTAATGCGTAGGCCTATTTGGGCTTATATTTAAAGATAGGAACCCCTGCGTATGACTACTCCCTACCATTTTGACGGCTGGATGACGATGTAACGAACTGATAATAGTATTATGTATATATATATATATGTAACGAACTGATAATAGGTTGAGGGTTCGATTTCCGTTCAAGTCAAATATTTGTGTGTATAAACATTTAATTGTTTGATTTGGTCTGGGCATTTTTATGTCCAATATCTGTGTATTTACAAAAAATAATAAAAAGTATATAATATGTATTAGTCGTCTTGTACCTAGTACTAGTATCTAGTAAAAGCTCTGCTTAGTTTCTAAATAGATGGCGTTGTGCGTCGGTATTACTTTTTATGAATCTTCTAAATCTATGACCTGAGCTTACTATTGAAGTGTATTAAGTTGTGTTTTAAAAACCATGAGCAAGCCAAAATTCATGAATGCAATGTATACTAGTATTCTGCGGCTGCCATCAGTTTGGATCCCGATCTGCTCGGCGGTCTGGTGTCAGAGGTGGTTCCAGATGGCAGTTGTCTGGTGTTCTGCCCCACAAAACGAAACTGCGAGAACGTTGCCGCGTTACTTTGCAAGTTGCAGAGACGGTAAGTAAACTCGTAGATAGCCCCGTGTTGCATTATTTCCGTCTCATGTAAACTTTAATGCAGGAAGAATAAATAAAGTATTCAAGGGTAGTAGAGGTAAGATTCCAGAACAGTTGGGCCGGCTCGACCGGGGCGGTACTACCCTCGCACAGAAGACCAACCTAAAATGACAACGTTCGTGGTGTCGTGTGTCGTTGGTGAGTGCGAGACCGGAGGCCCAATGATGTAGAAGCGTCTCAATAGGCTGCCATAGTGTGGGTCACCATGCTGCATTGTTGTTTTGTCTGCATCCGCAATGAGTATGGTGATCCCCATTCTTAGATTCTGCTCATGCTTTCCACCAGGCAGAGTAGAGTGATTGTGGCAGGCTCATACATAAAGAAATATAATTACTTAAAGAAATAAATTGGAAGAGGAGAACTTAATCTGTTGTTTATGATGACTCGTGTGATATGAATGTATGTGGGTAACTAATTAAAAAAGTAATAGCAGCTAAAAAAAAGACAAATATAGATAATTACTAGTCTGTGAAATATATAATGTTAAGTCGGTTTTCTTAGTCTTGGTCTTCTTGATAATGAATAGTAATTACTTGTCTTTCTTCACCCCATTGTTATCTATATTTAGAAGCGGAATATGTTTCTTAAACTTAAATATCAATAGCTTAGTGTTTTTTTGAAGCATTTACTCAAAGAAAGAACGAAAAAAGTTAGTTATAATATTCCTTTTTTCGTCGTGAACCACATTAGATTCTATAATAGGTTACAAGAAAGTCGACATCAATATGTTGTTCTCAGTGAGATGGCGTCACACCGCAAGTCAGAGCGTCAGGCCCTGGAGAGTGGTTTGAGGGCGGAGGGGTGCAGCGCGGAGCTGTCCCGCGCCGTGCGGTTCGGCGTCGCCTACCACCACGCCGGCCTCTCCTCCGACGAGCGGGTGCTACTCGAACATGCCTTTAGGTAGCTTCTGATGACACATTCTTCTGTCTCTTTATGAAATACTTTAGGTTACTTTGTGTACCCTTCGACAATTAAAAAAAATTGGATCGATTGAGATTTATTCACAGGATGTACAAACCGTTTCAGATTGCTTTTTTTGTAGTTTTCATATCAGTTTTTTTTTTAACTTTCATATCAATTCAATCACGTCAACTTAGTAGTTATCCCTGTGAGGTACTAAATGCAAATAAATATTAAATATTTTGTTTGTAATGTCACTAAGCTTACAAGTAACTGTCTGACCCTTTTTTTCGATTTTTTGCAAAATCTTGAGACTTATCTTGTGAATTCACAAACTACTTATGAGTGCATACTTTAATCGGTTGTCAGCTAGATGATGGGATATAAGATGCCACACATTGACTGTGAGTGACGGGTTAAGAATAAGGATGGTCACCACCGTACTAATCCCGTAGGGATCGTCAAAACTGACTAAGAAAGAGTACGACGCAGGACAATAATATTTGGAAGAGGGGGAAATATTAGGCAAGCCCTGTACCGATCCGTTCGGTCAGCGTAGTGTGGTAGGTCAAAAGGTCGTTTGAAGGAGAAGATCACTGCCAGCAGTGAGCAGTGGAGTGACGCTGACATAGTCGTGTCGCGTGTCAGGTCGGGCGTGATATCGGTGCTGTGCTGCACGTCGACGCTGGCGGCGGGGGTGAACCTGCCGGCGCGCCGCGTCATCGTGCGCGCGCCCTTCGTGGGCGGCGCGCTGCTGTCGCTGGCCGCCTACCGCCAGATGGCGGGCCGCGCCGGCCGCGCCGGCGTCTGCAGCGCCGGTCGGTGCTACCTGTGTTTGCGCAGCTGTTGACGCTATCTATAATAATCATATGCGTTATGAGAAGAATATTCGGGAAAAGGCTCGATATTCGATTCCAGAAAAGTTCTAATATTAACTCATTGCCGAATATAAAATAACTTCAGTGAAATGAAGTCGAATATTGATTGCCGCGCGGTTGCCTTGTTTTCGTTCGGAAGCGTTTCTCGGAAGCGGTCGTGTCCGAAAAGCGATTGGAACTTTCGGGAATAAAACGGTGAGGTTCGTGTGCGATATAATAGTATAATGAGAAACGGAAATAGCAAACACGCCATTTGTAAGCAGATAAATTATTGAGGGCTACTCACCTTGGTTCACCTAATAGACTAAAAACCTTATCGAATCTTACTGTCCATATCGAAATGCTCGTAAACATATACACATTTAAAAAAGGACCTACAATGCATCCTTGAAGGAAATGAAATATTAGAATACAAATTATATTAACTGGAAGACAAGTCATCATCATCAATATGAAGACAATGTTTTCGTCCCAAATATGAGTAATGAATTATTCAAATCCTTCCTATAAGATCATAAAATACGCAAAATGATTCATACAATATGATGCTTAACTGTATAGAAGGCTTTCGAGAAATCGATCAAAAGTGCTGTGTACACTTTAGTTTTTTTTCATTAAAACAATAACTCGAACTGATTTTAATAACTACCGTTAGGAAAATACGTGTATTGTTGTTTCCTTTAGGTGAGAGCATAGTAATATGTGACGCTCGCTCGTGGTTGCAATTAAGCGACGTGCTACGAGGAGGGCTTGCGCCGGCGCGTAGCGTGCTACGCAGCGAGCTGCACAGCTTGGTGCTGAGCGCCGTAGCACTGGAGATCGCTATGAGCGGACAAAAGCTACGGGAGCTGTTGCAGTGCACGCTCTTGGCTATAACCGAGGATGACGAAAATTGGTCAGTTTGATTGTCATTTTTTTTTATTTGTAAATTATTAAGTTCATAAGTAACTGAGAGTTCTATATAATTGTATTATATACTAATATTATTAAAAATTAAATATCTAATCTATGGCTAATAGACTATCAGACCACGACCAGCTTATAAACATATTAATAGAATATTAATAAAATATAAATCTCTTTTCGAAGAAGAGTCTATGTCCAGGAGTGGATTGTTAAAGCTGTGAAAGTATAACTAGACAAAAATAATTCTCATATACTATTTTTGGATTTATGATTTAAAAATGTAGCGTCACGAAGCTGCTCCACACCTAGTCAAATTTTGTTACAATGTGCCATAATAATGAATGACCCCTTGCTTCTCTAAGATATATTACATTTGGAATTTCCAAATTAAGATAATGATTTTCAAATGTTAAACTAAGTTTTTATTATAGTTTAACATCTTAAAGGGAATAAATTCACTGTAACAATTTTCAGGTCCCTCGACTCAATATGTGAGGATACCGTCCAGTCTTTGGTGAAATGTGGTGCTTTGGAGGTGAGCAGGAAGGGTACTTCTGGCCCCTCTGACTCGTCAGGGGTGCGCGGCTACTTGAGTGAGGATAGCCACCTCGCTGTGAGTGAGCTGGGCAAGGCGGCTATAAAAGGTATTCACAATTGTTTTTATGAAACCTTATTAAGCATCATTTATGTTCCAAATTCTACGTTTGAATTCGATCAATATGCGGTAATCTTGAAATAAAAACAACACTCCAACCATAGACTAATTTAACGGGTTTTTTATTTGTAATAGACAATTCCTTTGGTTTTTCCCTATGGAGTTTTAAACTGGTTTTTTGTAAAGCTTTTCTCCGGTTTACAAGAGTCATGATACGTTGGCCTGTCATGGTAAGAAACGTCTATACAATGATGGCTTCAGTTATATTAGTCAACTATATAAAACCAAAAATCCTTCATGTCACTATGATGCATATTTCAATTCCTCCTATTAATTCAAATAATTTCTTAATGTCTTCGAAGGTTGTATGGATTTATCAGTGGCCCGCCAGCTTCTCGAGGACCTGGAGGTGGCCTCCAGAGGCCTAGTGCTGATGGGCAGCTTGCACTTACTGTACCTGGTGACTCCTCATGACGCAACCTCCCTGGTCAGACCTGACTACAGACATTATTATTCTCTGGTAAGTCTCACACTTTATCATGACTGAGAAAAGGTCATGAAGAAGCCGAGGATGCAACCCTATATATATATATATATGAGGCCTATATCTAGCAGTGGACTGCGATAGACAGATTATGGTTTTTTTTAATTATGGCCATGCCAAAATGACTCTACCCTCCCTGATGGAAAGTCCAAGAATCCAAAAATGGTGGTCTCCATACTTTTAGCGAATGCAGACAATACAATAATGCAGTATGGTGACCCACACTATGACAAGCCAAGTAAAATGCATTTTCCCGGAACTGTTGTCATTATTTTGTACTCGTAATTCTATTATATTCTCAATATATAAAGTTTGAAATTCTTTTAGAACTAGTTTCATATGATAGTTCATCTTTTCCAGTATTGCAACCTTGACGAGGAAGGTGTTCAAACAGCAAGAGTTCTGGGCATCACTGAAATGAATGCAGTCAGAATGATGACTGGGAAAGCTATCACTGTAGGTAACTCTCTCTGTTACGTTTTTATGGCCAAACCATAATCCGGTTTGAATGAATTTCGGTATAGAGATAGATTAGTCTTTGGAGGACATGGCTACTTTTTGTCGCGATAAACGTTTGAGTGGAGCCACAGACTGAAACTAGTTTCTATATTATTAGTCCGCTTATTCATATACATTGCAGCCCTGCGGGAAATTTAAGCGGGCTTAAATACTAAAAGAGGTTTTTCGATAATTTAGAAAATATTTACGAAAATAAATGTGGCTGTACAAGGTTCGCCGGGTCAGCTTGTTAAAGATAAGAGGGTGTGTGTGTGTGTGTTTCAGCTCCGACACTCGGCAGGGCTTTACGTCACGCTGCATGTTTCTTCTTTTTTATACGTTGCGCACTTATACTACTTGAATGAAACCAGCCATGTAATTCTCTGCACTGACGTTAGTGAAGAGAATTTAGACTATCTCTAATATGTGTACTAGCGCTGTTTCTTTTTGAATGACAAATCGCTGCGGCGTAACGCCTCACTTTTAGCGAGCGCTATATTTTACGGTTCATAAATTTTCCGTACCGCGGGCTACTTATGAAAATCGTTTCTTCAGGAATAAACTCCAAAAAGCACAACTTAAGAATATCAATACTATAAATTATATGGAATCGTAATGCTATCAGTTTTGTGGGAACGCTTCGAGTAGGCGATAATGCGTAGGAAATTTTTGACGCCTAACTCGGAAACCTATGTGTGCAGATCATATAAACATATGGTGCGATCCGGGAATCGAACCCGAGAACTGAAGCACAGTAGTTGCATACGCTACCTCTGCGCTACTGAACATTTAATTGAACTGGAAACGTGTCGTCCTAAAAGTTCTTCTGTATCTACCATTTCGCGACCTTACACATTTTGCACATAAGAAAGCTCATGTACCGTGCGAAAACTATTTGGCTATCAAACTATAAGTAGATACCACAAAAATACTGTCCCATTTATAAAAGCACCAGGCAAAAGCATAGAAAATTGGCCAATTCCAAAGGTAGCAAGCAAATTTGTCCAACAGCACTACAGAAAACTTGCAACAACATTGTACAATAAACTAAATTTAACTCATGGAAAGTGGAATTTGATGACGTTAAAAGTCTTCTACAAATAGTGAAGAAAAAATTCTAGAAATGGTAATGGAAGCTTGAATAGTGTCACACACACCCTTTATACATACACATCCCGACTTATAGCCTCAAATACAGACACAGCAAACACACCTCACACACATACACCCACACACACACACACACACATACACACATACACATACAAATCTAAATAAAAAAACTTATGTGTCCACCATTGTGTTGTAATTGTGCTTCTTATTTTTGAGTTGACGCTATTTTGGGAGTGTGTATACAGTGTTTTGTAAGCCTCTTTTGTTACAAAAGAAATATTACTATTATTACTGAAGCACTAAATATTGTAAATAATTACATTTAGTTTTTTATTTTGCTAGTATTTTTATTAAATTTTGAAGTAGGCAACAATTTTTTTCCTATTTATACTATTGTGACACTGATATAAAAATATACTCCTATAGAATGTTCCTGAGAAAGTGTTGTGTCGGTTCTACCTGGCGCTGATGCTGCACGACTTGTGGAAACAAGTTCCTTCTGTGGATGTTGCAAACAAGTATGTACCCTTTGATGTCCTGCCATTTTTAAATTATTTTTATTAAATAACTTAAAAAAAATTCTTATCACACCTGTCTGCCTCCAATTTAAAGTAATAAGAATTAAATTAAGCATATAGTTAGATTATTATGGTAACAGGAGTATTATGAATATTCCAGTCATCTGATACCTTTATCTGGAAAAAACGTGAGTTCTGAAAATTGGTATCTTAAGTTTATAGATTTTAATGTGGTCTTGGCGATATCAACTTTACCACTTCGTATATTCGTCGCTCGCGCCGTCATATTGGAAAAAATTGCAGCTTGTGTAGTATTTTGGCAAAGATAAGAAAGTGTTTGCATCATGTGACTGTACTAAATTTTGTATACTGATAATATTTTTTATATTAATACGTGGAATAAAAACTTTTACCCCTTTTTACGAAAATTATACAAACGGAGGAGTGTGAAATTTGGGAGTGGGGAAATTTACATAGAAGGGGAACGCAGAAAACTAAAAAGTAGACAAAAAAAAATGTGGTTGAATTTCGTCCACTAGTTTTGATTAAAATATGTTTAGTTCGTACAGTTTATGTGGTAGCTTAGTTAATACTATTTGTATTGGTTTTTCGGTATGTTATATTATTTTCTCTAGATATCTTCATTTGTGTGAATAGTTATGTGAAAATGGGACGGAAGGGTGTAACAAGAAGGAGAGTTACGAAGTCCCTCGTTTAAATTGGCTTTCTCGATCGATTTAAAGAACGGTCGAGTCGTTAGATGGTGACGCAAGTTAATATCGTTATCGTTAGCCTTATTTGTCGTTTTTATACATGTAGAGTCGTAACCGTAACATCCAAAAAATCTTTTCACTAGGTCGGTATCGTACGAGTCGTTCTATATTTTCCACATCGCAATGAGTACGGTGACCGTCGGTTTCTGCTCGCGCTTTCGCGCAGAGTTGTATAATTAACTCGTCAAAGTGAGTCCTGCTCAGCCCGACGGTGAGCTCGAGCAGAATCCAACGATGGGGGCCACCGCGCTCGCCGCGTAAGCGGACAGTGCAGTATGGCGTCCACACTATGGCGGCTCAGTGAGAAGCTTTGTAAAACGTACCTCGCGCTAGGTTCGGCGTGGGGCGCGGCACGCTGCAGGCCGTGACGTCGTCGTCGGCGGCCTTCGCGGCGGGCGCGGCGCGCTTCTGCTCGGGGCTGCGGCGCCTGTGGCCCTTCGGCGCGCTGCTGGGCGAGCTGGCGCCGCGCCTGCGCTGCTGCGCCGCGCCCGACCTGGCGCCGCTCATGGACCTGCCCGCCGTCAGGAAGGTACGCGCCCGCCGCTAGCGACCCTCACCGCTGAGCCGAACGTCGTGGAACAGGGTGCAAACGAGCGGACACATCACCTGATGGTGAACGATCACCGCCGCCCGTGGACACCTCGACGTCGAACGCGTCACGAGTGCGTTGCCTGCCTTCGCGCAAAGAAGTGGAGGACGGGGGAGGGTTTGGGTATGGGCCCCCGGTATCCTCACTCACTCGATTAAACACAGCGCGAGCACTGTTTTGCACTGATATTCTATGAGGACGTGGTATGGCTCCGGTCGAACCGACCCGACACAGACCCCAGTTCCCGGTAGTCCCGCTATTCCTAGTCCCGGTGGCGACCACTTCACACAGAGGCATAGCCTCAAGGTAATACAAGTGTACGCGCCGACCTCGGCTCACTCGGATGATGAGGCGGAGGATATGTTCGATGACTTATCGAGGGCCTTCCACTCCACTACTAAGACCCACTACAACGTTGTTATGGGTGATTTCAACGCCAAAGTGGGAGTATAAACCTACAGCGAATCGGTAATAGGATCCCATGGATTTGGAAACAAAAATCATAGAGGGCAAATGCTCATCAACTTTCTCGAACGGCCCTCCCGTTCTTTTTGATAAACTCATTTTTCGAGAAGCGGCCCCAAAGAAAGTGGACGTGGGAAAGCTCTGACTCTATGACTAAAAATGAGATCGATTTCATCATGACGGACAGGAAGCACATATTCAGAGACGTCTCAGTGCTCAATAAGTTTAACACCGGTAGTGACCACCTACTAGTCCGAGGTTCTCTGAATATCAACTTCAAGGCTGAACGTGTCCGCATGATGAAATCCAGGCTCCGACCAGCCCTGCTCCAAGTCGAGATGGGATCTGAAAAATTCCAGTCAAATCTGGAAAATCGATTTGTTGCCATGGAAACCACAAGAGAGGTAAACCAGAACCTTGAAAATGTGGTTCGGATCCTCAGGAATGAAGGCACGAGATTTTGTCAAATGCAGCTTAAAAGCACGAAGTCGAAACTTTCAGAGAGGACACTAGGGTTAATGAAGGAACAACGTGAGAACCCGCCAGTCACTTCATCGGCAAAGCGGACTCTAAACCGAGAGATTAGTAAGCGTGTACGACACGACCTCCGATGCTTCACCACTCTTTTAATTGTAAGAGCAATCGAGCAGAATCGGGGGTTAAAAGTATTTGTGCAATTTCTTGGAAGAAACCACTTGACAAAGTTGACCACAGCAAGCGAAGAAGTCGTTGCTTCCAAGCTGGCCGTCCTTTCAGAAGTAGAAAGCTCCTATGGCAATTTGTACGCTTCGCATGCTTCTCGACCTGATCCCGAAAATGAGGACCCCAGAGCCTCATTAACACGACACTACACCGAAGATCTGCCAGAAGTTAGCATTGACGAAATCGAAATGGCTCTTAGACAGCTGAAAAATGGAAAAGCCCCTGGAGAAGATGGCGTTACTACAGAGCTGTTAAAAGGCTGGAGGTAAACCCGTACTAAAGGCGCTCCAAAAGCTTTTCAATGTTGTCCTGTTCGAAGGGAGAAAACTCATAAGGGTAACAAAACCATGTTGAGGTACTGTCGGCCCATTTCCCTCCTGAGCAACGTCTATATGCTGTTTTCAAGAGTCATGACGAACCGTCTTACGCGAAGACTCGACGAATACCAACCACCGGAGCAGGCTGGGTTTCGGAACGGATATGGCACCATAGACCACATCCACACAGTGCGGCAGATAATACAGAAGACCGAAGAGTATAATCAGCCCCTGTGTCTAGCATTTGTGGACTATGAAAAGGCCTTTGACTCGATCGAGATCTGGTCTGTTCTGGAGTCCCTGCAGCGTTGCCAAGTAGATTGTCGATACATCCAAGTGTTGAGATGTCTCTACAAAGCTACCACTATGTCCGTCCAATTACAGGATCAGCTTACAAGACCCATACAATTACATCATGGAGTGAGACAAGGGGACGTTATATCCCCGAAATTTTTCACTAATGCAATGGAGGAATTGTTTAAGACGCTGCACTGGAAAGGAGGCGGTATCAATATCGATGGCGAGTACATCTCTCACTTGCGATTAGCAGGTGACATCGTCATCATGGCAGAGACGCTGCAGGACCTACAACAGATGCTGAACGACCTGGCTGACTCTTCTAGGCGCATCGGCCTACGGATGAACTTGGACAAGACCAAGGTCATGTTCAATGAACATGTACTACCGGAACCGGTTGCGGTACACGGTGCCGTTCTCGAAGTTGTTCAAAAATATGAATATAATATAAAAATATGAAATAGATACAGCTTTGTGGACGAGGTGAACAGAAGATCTCGGCTAGGTTGGGCAGCGTTTGAGAAACTTCGTCGGGTCTTCTTATCGTCGATCCCACAGGGCCTAAAGACGAAAGTCTTCAATGCGAGCGTCCTACCCGTAATGACACACGGAGCCGAAACGTGGACACTTACGGTTCGACTGGTCCATAAGTTCAAAGTCGCTCAGCGTGCTATGGAGAGGGCTATGCTCGGCGTTTCTCTAAGGGATCGCATCAGAAACGAGGTGATCCGACAAAGAACCAGGGTCATAGACATAGCCCACAGGATTAGCAAGCTGAGGTGGCAGTGGGCTGGCCACATTTGCCGAAGAACCGATAACCGTTGGGGTAAACGAGTTCTTGAGTGGAGACCGCGTCTCGGCAAACGTAGTGTAGGACGTCCACAGACCAGGTGGAGCGATGATTTGCGCAGGACGGCTGGCAGGAGCTGGATGCGAGAAGCCATAGATCGAACAAAGTGGCGTGAAATTGGAGAGGTCTATGTCCAGCTTTTGACTGCGATAGGCTGATGATGATGATGATGAACCGACCCGTACGCTGATGATACAAATGCTAAAATAACCCATCGAACCGACGTGGAGTAGCAGACGAAAACGTCTTTTCCTATAGGCCTATAACGAATGGTGTTATTACATGTATATATAAAGACTAATAGAGACTGTTGATGTACCGTGTATTACAGTAGTTAGGTATAGAACACGTATAACCTCGCCGTATGTATTACCAGGCGCGTGCGCTGCAACTGTTTCGTGCTGGGTACAAGCGGGTGGAAGACCTAGCGAAGGCTTCAGTAGACGCCCTGATGTCCAGCGTGTCGCACCTCTCCAGGACCAGCGCCAACCAGCTCATCAGCGCGGCAAGGGTACGTACACTCACTAAATTTATTTACTATTTATGTTTGTACTCGTTAAAAAAAAGCTTTAAGTAGATTTACCGTGGAAGATCCACGCTTCGGTTTGAAAGGGCTGCTCAACCGGAGTGATACCACGGCCTCACAGAAACAGAGTGAGATTACCGTAGCCCGAAGAGTGATGAATGAAATGATATGAAATAAAAATGGCAACGGTGAAGAACTTAGGGGACTTTTATATTTCCAACTCCACTCTGTTTTCTTCTGATTAATTTCGTTGCTGGTTCCAAGACAGTTTGATGTTTTCTGAATTACCCCAGGATCATAACTCGGTGTGTCCGTGGGTCACTGCTGTTGGTCCTGGTGTACAGTAGAGGGTGTATGGGTGGGATTAGTCCCACACAAAAACAAGAATAATAATAATATTAACTTTCCTTTTAGTTTTGCCAAAGTCGGGTAAAAAGACTCTGCGCTAAGGTGTGATAGAATTACCGTATATGTTATGGTTTTCAACAATAATTTTAAGAAAGTTATAGTCGGGTTAATATTTGAAACCATTCTTGTGGTTTTTTTGACTTACACTTGAGGAAACATATTGATATTGAATAAAAATCTTTCATGTAAAATTTTACTTCACAATTACATACACTATTTTGCAGTTGATGCTCATAGAGAAAGTGGAGAACCTTCGTGCGGAAGCTGAGGATGTAATGGAAGAGCTTAATGGCTAAAAGGACGAGGTTGGCACAGGTACAGAATCACCTCAATCCAAACAGAGTTATTTTACTTATATATTTGTCTAAAGAGAACAAGAATACTTATTATACCAATTTGTAATGAACTAGACAAATACTTAGTATTTTTTATCGGCTAATATGATGTTAAGTGACCCCAAACAATCTAAGAACATAAATTGATATACATATTTCTTAGGCTGTGATAATTGTAAATTACTTGTGTAATAGAGAAATAATCATTCGGGCCAATTTCAGTTCCTGCCGTGTGGCATTTAAAACTATTTCACAGATAAAGTTGTTGATAATGTATGTATATCTGACGTATGTTTCACTATCCAAGGCTCGACGAAGTCAAGATATATAGTTATTTGATAGATAAGCTGACATTAGTCTATCAGGGAGTTTATCAGCAAGTGAAACTGGTTCTTTATCATTTAAAATGTTCCCCAATCCTGAGATATAATTATATGTTATGTAGAACTTATATTTGCACTTAACATAACTATATTGTATTTTGTTATAATGTGAGAGTATATTTTCGTATAATCTGTGTCTTTAATGGAAAGGAAAACACTATGTAGTATCGACTTTAAAAAAATAGCATTTTGTTGTAGTAGTATTGTTATCCATATCGATTTAATAAATAAAATGTTAATACCTCATTATATAATAAGTAAATGAATCGTATACAGATGCTATTGTTGATTGTGTATAATAATTAAATTATTTAGCAAGCAAAATTAAAGGAGGTTTCATTTATCCAGTTTTATGGCTCCGGCAAATTTCTTCTGTAAAAAGTAATGATAGAATTTCTTCTTATTGATTTCTTTTACGCCATGATATCTTTTTGATGAAACCTTATAGCATGATATGTGCCTGTGCATGGCTCTGCCAAGATTAAAGTTAATGTTCTTCAAATGAAGAGTGACTTATCTCTAAGAGGGTTAATAGCACACTTTAATCGCTCTAAATAATAATTTGTTTCTATTCGAAAACAAAAAAAGAAATATTTTTTTAGGTTGCTTTATTCAGCGTCTCTTATAAATACAAGGTTTTAATGTAAGCACCGGTAGTTTGGCCTTCTTGGTAGGCGGGTCCTGAACCTTGGTGAACTCAATGAAGTAGAACACTTTGTTGCTCTTGTCCAGCTGTTTGAGCTTGAAGCCCAGACGCTGGACCTCTTTGGTGAAGTTCTCCACATTGTCGAAACGACTCTCCACTTCTGCTATTAGAAGATGACCACTAAAAATAGAATTTATGCTTAAGTTTTAATTTAAATCTTTGTACTTAAGTACAATTATGAACTATGTCAACCTAAAGTTCCTTCATAACACATTCAAGATCCTTCCAGAGGTCTTCGGAAAACAGGAGATTAACAATTTAGGAACATTCAGTCAATATTTTTTTATAGCATGCATTGTCAATTTGATGGTTTGTAAGTATATTTATTTATTTTTATTTATTTATTTTAAGGAAACTTTACAGCTATTTATAAGTTGCAGTATATAAATATGTGTATGGTAATTAAGACCAGCATATTCAAATGAATTTCTCAATCATATCTCTTTTATAATTTTTACCATTTTCGTTTTATATTAGTTTAAATACTAAATTGTTGTAATACTGCATATCAGATTATATCTCACTGTAATATATAAATAGCTATAGAGTTTCCTTAAAATCGCGTATTAATGGCAAGACGCAGAAATTAGGGCAAGTTTGACTTCATTTCTGAAATGGTTTTTAGTCAATAAAAAAATGATTGCTGAACCCATTGACTAGACATATTGGATTTCTGCCAAAAAAATTTAAAAAGCAAGTATACAAAAGGATCTTAGTCTTATCTATTATGCTTTCCTGTCTAAACTGCCCTTAAGAGTCCACTGCTGGACATAGGATTCTTCTAAGTATGGAGGTTTTAATTAAATTGGGCAAAACGAAACTATTATTGTAGAGGACTGAAATAGGCCATGATACTAATTACCACGATAACCGACATATACATACGGCAGTAGTTGATAAACAAAAAGGATTTGTGGGTTTCCAAATAGTATTATAATTATTAATTGGATTAGAGTTATCAATTGCTACAAACAACCAAAGGTGCATACATAACTTACCCAGCTTTCAACACTCTGTTCGCCTCCACCAGATATTGCGTGAGATCGGTACCCATCAAAGCTAAACAATACACTGCCACGTCCATAGAGGCCGATAGTAGAGGTGTCCTCGCCATATCGCAGGCTTCCACTCCTGGTGCCTTGGCCACCAGGTCGAAGGAACGGACCGTGTGTGGTATCCGTTGGGATAGGGCTGCTTCTCCACAACCCATGTCTGCTATTAAGTGAGATTTTGGCCTGGAGAATATAATAGGTACTTGTAAAATAGAAATACACATTCATTTAATTCAAATAATTAGGCTACAAAAAGAATAAGACTTGAAAACCTTTCTTTTTTATCTTTGCTATGACAGCAAAAAGGAGCTCATGCATGTACAGGACAGTACCAATATTTCTTCATCTTTTTACTTTCCCCACTGTTTGAGCAATCTGAACACAATGCCAAGAGTCTGCCAGCGGGTGTGTTTCAGAATAATAGAAAAACTTATAAATCTATAACTCAACTTTTTAGTTCAGTAGTTCACACAATGCAGTCTAACATTGAAATTCTAACTGCCAAAACTTTTACTTCCTTTGGCTTCACTATAATAGTATGTAGAATTTATTAATCGCCTAAGACTCAGGCACATTCACATCTAATGGGTATAATGCATCCAAGTTATCCTGAAACAAAGAATGTATTAAAATCACTTACATTTTCATAATCTTCTTGATGATAACATCTAGAGGATTGACAGGCCACTTCTTCACTTGGAGCTGGTACCCTTGGTGGTAGGTCTCAAAAGCAACCGGGTCATCTTTGAACAACTGTTGCGCCTCTGTTCCGGATGATGTGTACAGCTTCTCATTTAAGTATCTGAACTGTGCAGCTGTAATAACAGTTAAGTCTTTTATTTCACGCCTTTGTGGCCTTACAGAAAAGCAATGCTTTCATTGTAGGAGATATTGGCTTGTTCTTGATTTGGAGAGGAATATAACCTGAAGAAGTTCAGGCAGTTTATAATATTTCAAACATTTGACACAGTGCCATCCACTCCTAAACTAACCAAAGCCTGCACTAGAATGATAACTGATATAAATACATGTATACTTTTTTGTCAATACATATTTTACATAAAAAACACAAACTATGAAACAAATACTTGTATATCATACAAACATTTTGTTGTACCCAGGACCGAGACCTCAACAGTCAGAACACTACCTACTTGACAAACTACTACTACTGCTACTTGCCAAAAGTATAAAATTCTAGTCATTTACCTTTTAGTCTGTCCAACATTCTCTCTCTTAGCTTGTTACCCTTAATTTGTACATTTATAGGTCTTCTGTTACCTTGATTAGCCAACAAAGCTTTAAATCTATTCTTTTTAGAATTAACGGGTCCATTAGTAATAAGATTATTATTTTGAGTTTCATTATCATTTACATTATTTTCAATATTATCATAATTTTGATCTTTTTTCTTCTGTTTCTTTTTAGGTTTTGTCTCTGTGAACAACAAATCTTCTTTATCCTCATTTTCTATCACCTCATTGAACTTTTTCTTTTTAGCATTCAATAAAACTTCGTCAAAGTTCTGCATCTCTGGGATTTGTGATTCAACTGATTGTATAGATGTTTTTTTCACTGTGATTGGAGGTTTG
Organism: Hyphantria cunea; assembly: GCA_003709505.1. Taxonomy (NCBI): domain Eukaryota; kingdom Metazoa; phylum Arthropoda; class Insecta; order Lepidoptera; family Erebidae; genus Hyphantria; species Hyphantria cunea. Next base: position 55,671 of record PKRV01000060.1, read on the forward strand.
ACATCTAGTTTGCGTTTCCTTGATTTATTTTGAACACCATTGGTTGTGTTGGTTAACATAGGTTTCATTTCTTTAAAACTAGTTTTAAATACCTTTGTTTTACTTTGAACTGGTGTTTGATTCTTAGGCTTTATAACTTTTGCTGGGACATTTCTCTTAAGCTTATTATTCTTTTCTTCTTTAGGTTTGTTAACTTTTGACACTTGCTTTACCTGAGATGCAGGCGACTTTTTATCTTTTTTCTGGAAATTTAATTTTGTTACATTTTACTTACATTTTAAAGGTTAGTAAGTTATTTGAAGATAAAATGATTCTGTGTATTGTCACGAATACATATTAAAATAATATACCATGGACTTCAATCGATATTTTTCATATTTGTGTACTTCATATTCTTTTATTTCATTTAAAAACTCTGAGAAACTAATCAATAAGTAGGTACCTTTCGATGAACCGGATTCTTTTTCATAAAACTTGTAATCGTTTTAGGAACATCGTCCTCCCATTCTGGTGTCTTAAACATTTTACTTAAATATAATATAAATAATTAACGACAAAAATTAGGTTATTTCCTAAAATTTACAATGTGCAGTTTTATTGTTGTTGCACGAACTGTCATTCACATTGACGTTCGGTTTCGTCTTGCGTTTCGTTTTATTGATAGGCCGCGTAATACAATAAGTAGGCACAGAATTTTAAAATCACCTGTTTTCAGGCAAATTGCAGCTTTGCATCTTCGCAAAACCTCTTTTGATAATTCTATGATGACTAAAACGTTGAACAATATGTATGCTTTTGTACAATTTTCTGGGAGGAACTTACTGCCTCTTTTTTGCTCCAATACGTTATCGTGAATAACGGAAATATAATGATAAATAATAATAATTTAGAAACATAAAATATTTTCTATCAATTTTATAAAATTTAATGATTGAGATTTTAAGTGCTGGTACGCTACTTGGTACTATGAACCCAAATCCGGGTATTTTCAACGTATATATATTGGTTCGTGTTAAAGTTCGATGCTTTCAAGAAATGAACCCATGACGTGTAAAAGAGACTATAAAACACTTTGAATCACAGCATAACTTAGAATAACAGTAATAACAGTTCTTAATTGTCGCTGTGCTCATTGGGTTAATCACCGATATCACTCGGATATTAAATATCTGAGATATTAATCACACTGTAGCTCAAACTGAACTGTACTAACTAACGCCCGAGCCTCGGCTCGGGCGTTAGTTAGTACAGTTTCGACTCTCTTTACTTACAACTATGGACCCGTTAATTCTAAAAAGAATAGATTTATAGCTTTGTTTAGCCAACAAAACTTTAAATCTATTCTTTTTAAATCAGGATAACAGAAGACCTATAAATGTACCTATAAATAAGGGTAACATACCGTTATTATTACTAAGTACATTCGAGTACATAAAAGGTCGTTGAACAGTTTCAATGACAATCAATCTATATTTGATACTACGTTTATCGCTGTAAGGTTGATTGTTCTGTGCCTCAAGAAATCAAAGAGAACTTTCTTCCTTCATAACAATGTTATATCTACACTTAATAATTTACATATTATACAGATCTACACAATTCATTAAAAATTTAAGTGTTTGTAATTTCAAATTAACAGCTTTTCAGCGCAAACATCACGCACGCACGCAATTCCAGGAACTAAGTACTAGTTCAATTAAAAAGTATTTTTAAGTGGTGAGCAATTTGACGTCTTAGCTTTAGTTTCAACTAAAATACCTATATATTTTGGATGTTCTAAACTACTTATACGCTAGATATTTTTTGAAATACAACATCACTTTCGCTCACTCGCTCTAGAGCTAAATGCTTCATACACCAATGCAGGCTCAACTATAAGTATGTACACAAAATAAAATCGATTATATCTTTACGCAAACAAACAAAACTATGATGAAATCGAAATATACGTATTCTGCCATTTTATGAATAAATTAATATGACCAGCTCCACGGTGTTCGCAGCTACAACCACGGGTAACGCATCGGGGCGAAGTTAGTTAGAAAGTGAAAGTCTAGTCAAAAACTGCCTAGCTGTTCACGAGATTAGTTGGAACAAGCAAAAAGACCGACGTATTTTCTTGAAATTTATTTATTATTGTAAGTACCTATATACTTTCATGTGTATTCAGTGAAAAACTGCTAATTTGAAATTACAAACAATCACTTCAATGTTATTTTTACCTATAGATTATTGCATAGATTTCTTCACTAGCTTTTCTATCTTCACGTCGATCCATATTACATAACCGTGAAACTGCTTAAATAGTTAAGTGTGAAAGGATTTATAATACCGATGCCATGTACCTAAATGAAAACGGCGCCGGCCACTGTTAAAGATTAGAGTCATTTTTATACCAAGTAAATAATACACCGAGTTAAAAGGGAGGTACTAAGAAAATAAGAAGAGACATGAAGATAAGTTTTAAATTATACCGGGTGGGCAACCCAGGACATTGCTAACAAGAAAAAGAATGTATGTCGTTTGCTAGAAGTAATATTGTTTGTACTTTGACTGGGAATTACTTTGTAACTGTTGAGTCTGTTGACTAAACATTTAGTTATTTCGATATGTGAACGCCGGACTGTCTATAACAGCGATAGTTGGCGCTCCTTCGGGGACACTTTCGTTCAGGTGTGGTTGGTGATAAGTTGATATGGTAGCAACATAGAAATATTATTAATCTTGATGTTTAATTGTCCACATCTCCAATAACTCTATAATAGAAATTATTTGTAAAGTAATGTAATAGTGATTCAAGAGGTCTCGGGTTCGATGCCTGGGTCGGGCCAAAAAGTGTTATTGAGTTTTTCTGATTATGAATAATAACAGCATGAAGTTTGGAAGTTGGTGTGTATACCTCCATGGCTGGGAGAACACGTAAAATCGCTTGTCGTGCGCCTAATCCTTACCGGTCTTGTCAAATAGCCGTCCCATCGTTTTATGAGAGTTAGATAACCGGTGTTTGCGGATACACTTGTGCATTGTAATATCTCCTGTGTACCTAGGTGGCTTGTATCCATAGCGACTGGTCGCCATGGCCAAAATCGGCTGGGAGTATTATTGAGATGATTGAGAATTTGTTTTATTGGACTAATCCGTCCCACACGGCCACCACTTTGTAACTCCTTTATAGCAGGACCAATAGTGAGCCACGATTAGACAGATAAAGACTAGTGATATTCGTAAATCCCTAAGCGTGGTTTAGCAATCTTGAACTAAAAAACAACCTGAATTAAAATTAAATTAAAATAATATTTGTTTTATTATCTTTTAGTTTAGGTATAATAAAACTAGAAAATAATTTTAAGACGTGTCCACTAGCCCGTGCTGTGGTTTCTACCAGTTGCAACTTTTATTGCAAAAACAAATAAAATAGTGTAGAAGTTATCAAGTTCACTCATAATAATATGTTCATTCAACATAATTAACAACGTTATTAGTGGGTTGGATATCTGATAAGAGTACACAGTCTGTTGGGCAGGGTTCTAATGCGCATGACGGTAAACTTACCCTGCGCATTACACATACGGAATCAACACCTAAGAATACACTTTAACGGTGTTATTTACTAAATAAAACAATGATTTTAGCCATTATACGAAAAAAAATATTAAAACATAATCACAAGACTATATTAGAATAAAATATTGAAGAGTTTATGGCCAAATTCTAAGAATAACCTATAAATCTGCCTATGCAGTTGTTATTAATAATTCAGTACAGGTTTGCAAGTGCCAATTTGGTTTTTGAAAAAACAAGTGAGTTTTAAGTGCAGTTAAGTGTAATGGTGAACTTATGGCGTGGTAATTAAATATCAAAAGTAAGTTATTTTGCCTATCATTGGATAAGAACAATTAAATCATACTTGACCTGTGACACGGGTTCTTCAGAGAACACTTTCTTACAACATATGTCTAACTACATTACTGTCCATTTTTATGATTTTATTTCTAAATCGTCTCCTCCTTAGAAACCTCTTGGACTGTTAAAGGCTGTGATGATGATTACGATATCTAAATGAACATTGTGGTAAACACAAAATAATTATGTATATTGATAAAAATACTAGCTTTTGACCACGGCTCCGCACTTGTGTATGTCGGCTATCACGAGAAAATGTAGTCATTAACCAAATATATCAAAATAGGACATGATGGTTTTACACAGAGTTACTTTCATATTTATATAATTAGTCTGGATATAAATATATATGAGACTGCCTAAGCCGGGATACCTCTACTCTACAGTGGGAGAGCCACGCTTCGGCATGAATGGGCCGGCTCGACCGGAGTGATACCACGGCCTCACAGAAAACCGGTGTGAAACAGCGCTTACGCTGTGTTTCATCGAGTGAGTGAGGATACCGAAGGCCCATACCCCAATCCAACGCCCCCTATCCCCCTCACCATCCCCTTTCCTCCCAGGCCGCCATAGTGTGGGTCACCATGCTGCATTGTTCTTTTACGCATTGAGGATGGTGACCACCACTCTTGGATTCTGCTCATGCTTTCCATCAGGCTGAGGCAGAGTCATTTTGGCAGCTTAAATTTAAAAAAAAAAAACCAAACTCTCCTTGGTGGAGATCTTAGCAGTGAACGGCGATATATTATATCGTTACGTCTGCTCGATTGCCTATATCTAGAGCAGACTCGAGACTTTAGACCCTAGACTGGGCAGTCTCAACAATTCATAAAATATAATAAAAATAGTGCTATAAGTACAAGTGAATTTAATTCTAGAATATATTGCTACAAGTTCCATCAAGCGGACAATCGAGAGTATAAATTACTTCATCCATTACTTTTGCAAAATTTTAACCGTCTGCTGGGTAGATGGCACGCAATAGAAGCTCTCATAAGGAAAAATGTACCCTTGTTTTTCAACAATTTTCATTGATGCTTATCTTCTTTTGGTCATAGCGTGATGTTATATAGCCTTCCTCGATAGATGTCACGATGATCCTTTCTAACTGAACCTTTGATCCTTTCTAACTGAAATAATTTTTCAAATCGGACCAGTGGTTCCTGAGATTAGAGTGTTCAATCAAACAAAGAAACTCTTCAGCTTTGTACTATTAGTACAGATTGGCGTAAGATTTTTCATCTCGCAGTGTATGTCAAGTCGTTACTGCGTAGTTCGGTGTGCATTCGTTAGATGGTGTTGAAGTATGTTTTTCGATGAATATAGTATAGTGTAATATAACATTATTTATCCGATCATACACCATTGAATTAACCTATTTTTGCCCATATTGGACTGGTCATTGTCCTAGACTAACTTAACTGTGATCGCGTGTGGATTGCATGAGTTATTAATATAAAGTTACATACGAAAATATTTCGGAAAATATTTTGTTATAAGAAGGGGGTGCTCATATCACAGTTTGCGATCTCTCAATCGCGACGACTTTTGTTTATGAACTTTACTTCATTACATAGCTTGTTGGATTGTTGAGTAAAACACTTACTATGAACATTTTATTCCCTAAGAATATTCGTCTCCGTTACGTTATAAAGGACATGCGAAAGAACAGGTGTTATGCCGCTCTAATTCAAGGCAGTTCTTCGACTTATCGATTACTGAATTAAGGGCCCAGCCTTTAGGGATTTTAGCCATTCAAGTAGTTACGTACACTCCCAAAGTCTTCCTACCGTTTCCTTCCTTTACTATCTACTTTTCCTATTTAATATTCTTTTGCCAATTTTGGCTTTTAAATCCTGAAGTGGCTAGTTACCGTTGATAAGACTTCCTACCGTTGTATGAGTGGGACGGGAATTATGTATACTCCTTTGGCAATTTAGCTTGAATTTGAGTATTAACATCATCTTTCTAGCCTTTATTATTCCCAATATTATTTAGGGTCGGCTACTAGTTCGACCGATTTTATCTAAATATCAGTAATTCCACGGAGAAACTGGTATCAGACCTCCGCAACCCTGAGGGTGAACTGAATTCGAAGATTGAACTAGTTGTTAGTATATTTAAGAGTACTGACTTCCCAATAAAGATTACCATAGATGTTTATGACAACCGGAACCGACGGCTAAACGTTCTCTCCAAAGGGACGGGCGGCAACACTGCCACCTTTCATACTCGTACCTATTAGTACAATAGAAAAATTGTGTTTAAGCATAATAAGTTTTCCGCATTTTGTATTGATTACATTACATACAGTCAGCACATGACGTGACAGTCAAATGACGGTTCAAACTATTGTAGTTACTGTGTTAATAAGTTAATGTAAGAGGAAGGCAGTCAGTGAAATGGAGTTTAACTTTAATGCGGTCTAGGTACTCATGGATTCTAAGGTGACCGATTATCGACATTTTGGACAATTTCCTTCCCGTAAAAGCCGTAGATTCCCGTAAAGCTTGGTGTCTAGAACTTACTTTTTTACTTTTTAGCTTTTAGTTTATTATTTACATCATCATTATCTTCGTTCCCAATGAATCCGTTAGAACATTTTGTACTTATTTTGTTTATACACCACTATAACAAGACAAACATGTTTGCGGTCGCTATTAAAGACTCTACATTGTTGCGTACACTAATGGTGTTCAATTTTATTTGTTAAAAGGTCATGACCTACTATATCTTATATCCAATCCAGTAGTGGACTATCCAAAGCTATTGATGTGATTTTAAGAGATCTATTTATAGCGTAGGTTCAAACGACAAACAGTCGTTTGAGTGTATAAGTCACAAGCAAATTGCCCATACCATCAACGTTCTTGTTGTGAAGGGGTATTTCGAAATAATAGGAAGTTTTGAGCTCCAGTAATCTTAGTCACTCGATGAAAAGAAACATTCAAAGACTGATTTAGGTTACCGTACTATTTGATATATTAAAGCTAAGGTACGAAAAATTACCACTAGTAATTATGTATGTAGATAGGCGTGTTTCACTTTGCAGAAAAACAGCACAACTAAGAGAAGGAAACCTTGAAACAATTCGTATTCACACCTGCCTGGCCAGGGTGTGGCTGAAGTCAAACCCTCATTTCTAAAGAGAAGCCTATTTCCTAAAATAGACTATTCAAGGTTTTTTTTGTTAATGCATTATATCGTATTCATTAACTTCGATGCCATATGCCTACATGCTTAAGAATAGCCTTGAATTTTATTGTAGCACATTTCTTTTCTTATGTACAAGTCTTGAAGTTTTTATCTACATCGTGATATTGGCAACTGTTAATAGTTAAGTGTTAAATAGGTATGAGACTCATTTTTCGATACCAATGTGCTTCACTGATCATTACCAGCAACTTAGCTTCTTAGAAGGCCTCGGGCTACAATACAGCGCTGATTAGAGGGGTTTTCGTTTATGCCAAGTATTCTATTATTTTGGTGTGATGTTCTGTGACTCTTATACTATGCCGTCGTATTAATAATTATTTCTTCATTGTATTGAAATGATAACCTAAATCCCAGTCAATAACGTAATAAATATGAAAATCGTTTATAATCGTAGTTATAACTACACACTTTTAAGTACTTAAACTCGTCAATTAATGGCGGTATTCTAATCGTTATATATTCACGTGAAGATCTTAAAATCTGTGTTATTAGTTCTGCTTGCTGATTCTTATATTACAGGTTTTAAAACGGGTACTATAAGTAATTAGTGTTTCTAATGAAATCAATCAATTGAAAAAAATCCTATGTATTCTCCAACTATCCATCTGGTTGTCAAATTTGGATTTTATAGGTCATCTGGATTGCTGGGCTAGAATTTTGTACTATAGGTGAGTCAGTGATAAAAATGACGATTTTTGTACGTTGGCATCTAAATAGTCGTTTGAGGTGTGCTTATGAAATTTAGAGGACATATGTATCTCGTAAGTCTTAATATATGAGCCAAATTTGACATGTCTTTGTGAAATAGTTTTTGAGTTATAAGGATGTCAAAAGTAGCTCCGAATGGTTTGTGACTTATTACACACAGTACTGCTTGCTAGTTCTGTTAGCTTGAACTTGGCTTGTCACGCTGCCGCGTGTCTAGATCAGTCATACATAAACATTCTGCATTTATTTTTGTTAAATGTAGCCGACTACATTATGTCACATATTGTACGTAGGTACCCAAAGTAATGAGTCTAAGAGAAATACAATAACTATAGGTTATTAGATTATTATTTATTGATATCACAGCCTAGTATTTTTTAACAGTAAGCTTTGAGGTAAAATGGTGCTTTTCAATCTCTTGTTAGATCAGTATTGTCTACTCACTACAATTGCACAATTTTACATAATAAATGATCAATATCTTTCGTTCGCCTTTATTATGAAGCCCCATAATATTCCAGTATTGAACTCTGGTTATTATACCTAATAGTTTTACCAAAAATGTTTTCTGTCCATTGTGTTTGATATACGGCTGGTATACCTCCGACGGTGGGAGACCTTTTTTTTTTTTTTTTTTGACGTGGTGGAATGCCTTTACGCACTTCGCTTTCCCCCTGCGGGTACAGGGGGTCCACTTCGTGTGGGACTCCTGACTGACACCAGCCAGACTACCCACTAAACCACCACGGTGTGCCACTCTGCGCCTGAGAAGGGAGGGATCCAGGAACCGCTTTCTTACGCCATCCGGACCCCTCCCAGCGCCAGCCCGCACTGAAGCGGGCTCCGTCATCCGATTTTAAAACTCTCAAGGTGGGCGACGTACGGCACACGCATTACGTCGCCCCCCCTCGCGGGTGGCCTCTAAGCGGATGGGGGGGAAAACCCGTCCCGCCCATCCGAGGCCACACTCAGGGCGGCATGAGGCGCTGGTAGGCGCGCCTCCGCCGCCCGGTTCGCCGGCGGCGGATCGGGTCCGAGTGGAGATCGTCCTCTCGGGCCTTCTCCGCCGCCTCCTTCTGCGAGATGACTTCCTCGCAGAAGGTCGCGACCGCGGTAAAACTGCTCTCGCCGCCGGCCATGGAGCGTACGACGGCCGGCAGCGAGAGATCTCCTCCGATGACTGCAGTGAGGGCCCGACGCTGCGGCGCCCAAGCGGGGCACGCGGCCAGCGTGTGCTGGGCCGAGTCCTCACTGCAGTCGCAGTGGTGGCAGGCGGGACTCAATTCCCTCCGCGCGACCGAGTGCAGGTACTTCCCGAAGCAACCGTGCCCGGAAAGCACCTGCGTCAGTCGGAAGGAAAGGGTCCCGTGCTGCCGCCCTGCCCACTCGAGGATGACGGGCTGGAGCGCCTCCACGGTGGCGAAGCCAGCACGTGGAGCCTCCAGCCGCGACGACCACCGAACCATAGTGGCTCGACGGGCGGCTTCACGCCACTCGCGTACCTCTTCGGGCGGAGGGCGCATGCCACTCTCCGCCCGGAATTCAGCCACCCGTCGATAAACTTCGGCGAGCACTTCCGCCTCCAAATCCCACGGGGGTGTACCGGCCAAGGCGCACGCCGCCTCGGTCGACACCGTGCGGTATCCGCGTATGGCTCTGACCGCCAATACCCTCTGAGGGCGCCAGAGGCGCGCCTTATTCTGGGCGGTCAGAGCCGACGCCCACACCGGTGCGCCGTACAGCGCCATCGACCGGACCACCCCCGTGAAGAGGCTTCTCGTTGCGACACTGGCTCCACCCAGATTGGGCAAAAGTCGCCCTAGGGCGGAGGCAGTGTCGACCAGCTTGGGAGCAAGCTGTCGGAAGTGCTCGTCGAAGAGCCACCTACCGTCGAGGATCAGGCCCAGATACCTCATCTGGGCCCGAACCGGTACGAGGACCGAGTTGACCACTATGGAGGCGCCGGGGGGCGGCCCGCGACGGGGCCCGTGGAAGAGCAGGGCCTCCGTCTTGTCCAGGGCCACCCGCAAGCCCAGCGCCTCGATGCGCCCGACCACCAGAGAGACTCCCCTGGTGGCCAGGCACGCCGCCTCCTGAAAGTTCGCCCCCCGGGCTGTGACTAATGTGTCATCTGCGTAACAAATTACGCCCAGCCCGGAGGGGAGACGCTCGCGAAGGACCCAGTCGTACCCCACGTTCCACAGGAGTGGTCCTAGGACAGACCCCTGCGGAACGCCGCACGACATGGGTCGCCGTCTCAAGGCGCCATCTCGATCCTCGTACACGACGGTACGCTCCTCCAAATAGTCTGCCACCAGCCGCCTCAGGTACTCTGGCACCCCGTGGTACTGGAGCGCTTCCCTGATGCAGCTGAATGGCAGACTATTAAAGGCGTTGGCGATGTCGAGAGACACCGCCAACACCACGCCGCCACAGCTCACCGCCTCTTCGGTCACGGCCCTCAGGCGCACCACGGCATCGACCGTCGAACGCCCCTCTCGGAACCCGAATTGGGCGTCCGACAGGTCTGGGCCCACCTCGCTGAGGTGCCGGACGATGCGGGCAGAGAGCACCTTCTCGAACAATTTGCCCGCCTCGTCCAGCAACACGATGGGCCTGTAGGCCGCGACCGAATCGGCAGGCCGTCCCGGCTTCTGCAGCAGGACCAGCTTCCCGCTCTTCCAGCACTCAGGGAAGCGTCCGGACGCCAAGCTAGCGTCCAACACCTCCCTGAGGCGGTCCGACATGTGGTCGAGGGCTCGGGCCATCACTCGGGCTGGTACCCCGTCCGGCCCGGGGGCGGTGTTCTTCGAACGGATCCGAAGAACCTACCTCGGATTCCCTGACGGGCGGAATTTCGACCTCTCTGCCCCCGTCGTCTCTGACCGAACTGGCCATCGACGGGGGCGTGTGTTCCGCCCGCTGCGGGGACGGTGGGAGACCTTAATTAACCTTGAGTAAATTTTTAGGTCGGGCGAAAATATAATTGGATGGCTACGCTAAGTTATATTCATTTGCAATGAAAACCTCGCTTAGTGAAGTCTATTTGAGTGTTTTATGAACATAACCGTAAATAAAATACGGACCGTGTTCTTCTTACTTGAAACAAGTATATTTAATGGCGGCGTTTGTTTTGTTGACAGATCTCTGTAATACCTACGAAAATCTCAAGAATGGTTTTGTCGTCTAGATGATATCTAGCTAACCGTCTTGTGCAAACATGGGACATTTGACAGCGCACAGACAAATGGGTAAAGCGAGAAGAGACAAAGTTGTAAGTTCTTAGCAAAAACTTTACATATTGCCCTTTATTCATGATTGCAGAGGTTTCATGATCTTTATCATTTTTAGTGGACTTGGCGCTGTCAATGGAGCGTAGTGACAATAGCAGCCATTGCTTTGGTTGTCTACAACGCCATCGCCAATGTCTGGCTACTTCATCCACCGTCATGTCCGACTCACACAACGGCACCTCCATCAGACCCGCCGACCTGCGAGCCTTGCATCGAAACAGTTTCGAACGCCGCATTAGATGATGATCCCATATCCAGATTAGATCTACGACTTGGAAGATGGGATGGATCGAGATCGTACAGACTCTTCGACTATGTTACGGTGGGCGAATTATACCCTGAAGTTTCATCTACTCGCCGGGTTTGTTTAGCAACGCAAAGCTCCATAGAGAGACTCCATGAGCTGCTGAGAATAGCAGCACATTGGACTGGACCAATATCAGTGGCAGTCTTCGTTGCAGGAGATGAATTGAGATTGCTCAGAGCTTTCACTACCTGGTTGTTTAGATGCCGACCAGAGATATATTCTAGATTAACACTACATATTACCATGCCTTCCGAAAGACCTGGAGTACATGGTTCCATGCCAGTATGGGCGAGAGACTGCGAGACGGCACCGCTACCTCCTGGAGAAAGAAGACCTGATACAGTCGCCTGGAGAGCAAGACATCCGTATCCTCAAAATCATTTGAGAAATTTGGCAAGAAAAAACTGTCACACACCTTATGTATTCTTAGTAGATGTCGACATCGTACCTTCTAGAGGAATGGCAGAAGCCCTGGACAAGTTCCTAGAGAACACTCCTAAATGTCCCCTGTGTGCTTTCGTGGTGCCTACTTATGAACTTGATCGCAGGGTTGCCAACTTCCCGGCAAATAAGTCAGAACTGGTACGGCTATCTAAACGAAAACTGGCAATACCGTTTCATAGGAAGGTCTTTATTTATAATCAGTACGCTTCTAACTTTTCGAGGTGAGTTAGAACCTTATTTCATTCTCTTAAGTTTTACTCTGAAAATGCAAATCACTTTTTTTCAACTTCACATAGTTAGGGAATATATGATAATATTTTTTTACAGATGGGAAGCGTCAGGTGGCAATGAAAGCTTAGAAACCCACATCAGCCATAACGTGACCAACTTCGAGCTCCTCTACGAGCCGTTCTATGTGGCACCGGACACTGTTCCAGCGCATGACGAGCGGTTTCTCGGATATGGGTTCACCAGGAACACGCAGGTAGGGTACCGACATCATAGTATTTAGTCGCATTTAAAGGAGAAAAAGCATGATTTTTCTGAAATACTCACAACACAATTACAGCAATATATTTGCGACGAAATAAACCTAAAACAATCATAACTTAAATACACGAAAGTCTAATTTAATTCGAGTCTAATTAATTTAATTAATGTTTGTGGCTTTGGTTTATGATTAATATTATCGTTATTATGTGATACGAATATTGGCGAGGACATAAAAATTACACCGAATTTGAGAATTAACCAAAATTAGTCTTAAGCGATTCGAATAGGCAATTCGACACGATTCAAAATCGAAGTGTAGTCGACTGACGCTCCAATCTCTTGCTCGAAACGGTGCTACTATAATCGCCGCGTCCCCTTTTTTTAACGTTTGGAGACCCGCACCGTCGTCAATCTACCGCGGTTGGAGGCGGATTTGTGACGGTACCGGACCGACTAAAACCACACGGTGTGCGCCTGAGAAGGGAACGATCCGGAAACTGCTGTTATTAACACATCCGGACCAATTTTCGCGTTCCCCTATCACCCTATGAGACCTAAAAACGACCTTCTAGCGACGATCTAGCGAATCTGACCAAGTTACGTGCCTAACTCTATACGAAGAATTTACTTCAGAGACATCAAATATGTTTTAATTATGACGTAAGGAATAATCGAGATATGAACAATAGATAGGCCGTCTTAGGTATCAAGAAAGAAAGAAAGAAAAGAGATTTGTTTTGACAACTAAAAAAGTAACAATAAAAAGGTAACATTATGGCCAAAAATGGACCCAATTCAGCAGGACATTTTGTGTGTCGGACAAAATGTCTTACGCTGGTTTTCAATTGGGCCCTGATGTTGTTTTCAATTGCGTGCGTGCGTGTTTGTGTGTGTGTGCTCATTATTCATGTAGTTTAATAAACAACGTTTACAAAAGAGTATTACTCTATTTGTGTTAAAGATTATAAAGTACGCCTACAGGATATAGAGCATAATACTCTATTTTATAGTAAGGGTTGGCCACCCTAGTCGTAGCAACATGTATATAGTGCGAATCAAAAGTATATTAATAATTAATTATTTATTAACGATTATATATAAATGTATTAACGATTAAATACCTATGTTTGTTTTTTCATGTTTGCAGCGATATTTGTGCTAAAAATAGGAAATATAAAGCGGGAAAATAGCAGTATGTGTTAATTACGACTGGATCTAAATAAGTAATATAGACTTTTTACGTAAATTGATAGTAAATTTAATAGAGATGAAACTAAAAGATGATGCCTTATTTTAACCGGTTTCAAAAAGGATGAGGTTCTCAATTCTACTGTATTTTTTATGTTTGTTACCTTAGAACTATCAACTGGGTGGAGGTGGATCGATTTTGATGATGCTTTTATCATTTGAAAGCTTTCTGTGTGATCACATTTAGTTCAGTTCTTGAAGTCGGTCTTGTTTTGTTAAAATTTTGGTTTATTTTCATTTTGTACGCAACTTCGTGCGGCTTTTTCAATCATGCTGGGCTCCTATTGGTCTAAGCGTCTAAGCTAAGTAAGGAAAATGTACATTTAAAAGAAAAATGTGGGAATCGGTTAGATTTTTTCGAGGCTCATCGTGAAGAACAACGTGACACGATGTTTATGAGAATTGACACTCATAAGGTTATACTCATAAGCGTACGCGTATGCTGTGCTTGAGATCTCAGTTCGATTCGATTACCTGACGGACCAAATGTTTGGGACATCTACAAGTATTAGTTTTGGAGTTTTCTATGTATTATCAGGAATATTTATTTATTTACAAAAAAGTATATTAGTATTCTATGGGTCAATCTCTATAAGGCTCTACTTAGTTTGAAGCTAGATGGCGTTGTGTGTCAGGTATCTGAACTATCCGGGAATCGATTCGTGTGGGAATCGAACCCGAGACCTTAAGAACAGCAGTCGCATACGCTACCGCTGCCCCACGGAGGTAATTAAACTAGTGGACTGTTGAAGACTGTTCACGATGATGTTGGTCACAGATTGTCGAGCTCAGTATAACCTCCGCTAACATTATGTTTGTTTATTATTTTTAAATTGTACAACATTTTGAGAAGTAAGTATGAGTACCATTACGGCCTTGGAATAAAAAATAACTGGGTAATTTTATTTGCTTTATGACGAAATGCTTTAAAAATGCGACACAAATTCCCGTAAAGCAATGCTATGGGGCGGTTTCTTATTCAAATAGCACTACATATAAATAGTTGCAAACAGATTTTATCGCTCCAGTAAACTATTGTAGCACCCCATAATTCGGCATCGTCGTTTAAACAAACAATGTGGGTCCTGGCCGGGAGCCAGTCGAGTGTGACATCACGTCCGTGGCGCGAGGCCATTGTGTCACGGATGTAATCCTGTGGTTCTCATTGCATGAGCGATGGACGGCTAAACGTTATTATGTGCTGGCCGCCTTGTAATGTCAGTAGTGCTAAAATGGTTATGCCTACCGCTTTCTTTTATTTTACTTTATAAATGCACAAAAAATGGACACAGAGAACACCTAGACTCACAACAATTAACAGATCACAATGTGTAGTCCCCATGTAGAGTGTGGACCCAGAATACTCAGCGCTGTAGAGACTGCGCTATCCGCGTAGTGAAACTTATCAAAGATATTATTTTTCATCAAACTGTGCAACGAAATTTTTCAGTTAAATATAGCACCTCTTCTTTTTTGAAAATAATACATCATTATAATTTACCTACACGTAAATCGTAGTGTTTTAAGCGATTATATCTTTGTTTCCTACTGCGGAGTATTGCGTTCTCGATCCTTACATAGGACAACACTTTGTGTGATCCACAAATTATTGTTCTGAGTCTGGGTGTTCTTTGCATCCGTTTCATGAATGTTTGTAAAGTCCCCCCTAAAACAAGGTAATTTCTGGAGAGGAAATTGTTCTCTTTTTTCAAAAGAGAAGGAAAAATATGCACTATTTTTTAAATATAGATATAGTTTATTTTGAAATAAAAAACTATGACGGGTTTGTTAATGTTAGTTAGTGATTATGACTGCTTAGCCAGAGGTCGTGGTTTTAGTTCTCGCCTAGGACAAATAATAAATAATTACTAATAATACATTTCATCAATGTCTGTGTTACCTTACATATGTTTAGAAACATATTACTAAGCTCATTTAGAAACACATACCTGGTTGACGTCAAAATATTTGGCTCCTATTTTATCAGTGGGACATAAAGTGAAATTAACAAAATTTTGGCGTTTTATACACGTATATTACGTAATAAATTTATTATTAATCCCTTATAATTTCAGTTTGAGTTTTTAGGTAAACAAGAAAAAGTTTGAAAGACTACAATCCGACTACGTTAACTTTTTGTCAAAATTTATGTATTATTACAAATCTATTGACACCTCATTCATTAAAATCGGTTAAGAAGTTAAGGCGTTACGGTGAAACATACATTTACCGTTGGGTGAGCCAGGTTTCGGTATGAAACAGCGCTTGCGCTGTGTTTCACTAAGCGAGTGAGGATTTCAGAGGCCCATACCCAAACATCTCCCCCCACCCTCCATCCCCCAAAGGCCGGCAACGATCTTGTGACGTCTCTGGTCTTGCGGGTGTTCATGGGCGGCGGTAATCGCTTACCATCAGGCGATACGTCTGCTCGTTTGCACCCTATGCCAGAAAAAAGATACATAGACTGCCAAAACATTTCCTTTCCTTTTGTCTTCGTTGTAGTCGGATAAATGCTCAATGTAAGTTACGAAAATGTTATGACGATGACATATAAACATTTTTTGTAGATTCAATAAATTGCTTCTAAACTAACAAAAAAACAAACACCTAACTAACTAAAATGTTATGATATTTATTAACTGAAAATTATAATGTGCAAACATTATTAGATATTTATATAATGTGAAGTTAGCTATTGACATTGAAAATCTCACTGCATTCTTGGATTAAACAAAGTTTCATAGGAACTTTAAAACAATTATTTCACATCACAGCCTTTAACAGCCCATTGGACAGTCTTTTCCGCAGAAAGGAGGCCTGGGCCTGCTATATCACGCCAGGTAGATGTGTTCGTTAGTATAGGTATATATCAGGTATTGTTTGTCCTTGCAGCGATGATGTCTCTTACGAAATCCATAAAACGACTAGGACTGGAAAACCTCTGAATTGTAAATCTATTGTTAAATTCATAATGAAGGTAGTTGTAAAATAAGTTTTAGTTCACCACGTTGAAACTAGATGGCGATAGTGGCAAAATTAAAAGTTGCTGTCTTGGTATCGCCATCCATTTAAAAAGGTTTCCCTAACCTTTACCGTGTTAAGCGTTCTTATATGTGAAAATAAAAGTGTTGAAATAGTGTGAATGTTTAATTAACCATCAATATTTATAACGATAAGCGTTAATAATAAGTAATTATAATTAACATTCCAAAAGGCTGGATTATTGTTATGTATTATTTACCATTTTAGCAAATCAATAAAAAGAGCATCCTAATATATTTTTTATATTAGGTTAAAAAATAATACACAAAATTAATTTATTTAATCGTAAACTTAGTCATTACTATCCAATTATTGCCAGGAGAGCTTGTCGCTTAAAAATATTGTTTCCACTTTAAACATGGAGATGGGTGAACCTGAATGGATAAATAAAATATATTTTTGGTTTCCTCATTTCACCGTGAAAGAAATCCATCTCATCATCATCAGGCGATATCACCAAGGTGAAATAATTTGATGTGGGCGAGGCCTTTGTTCACTTGAGCATTAAATCACCCGGGTTCATCTTATGTACTTTTAACAAAAACGTTAACGTAAATTTAAATACATTTTTGTTGTGCAAATTCTATTCCTGATTTTAAAAATTCGACGAATATTCCAAGGTCAGCGGACTACTGAATAGTGTTTGTTGGACGAAAATAACTGCCAAATAGACGCACAGCTGTGCGCCATATCGCAAATATTTAACTACAGACATTACAGTATAACGATCGTTTAGTTATTAGCGCTGTTAACATGAAAATAAATAAAAAATAACTCGTTATTAGTGTGTGATAATGTTCTAATCATTATTTCAATTGAAAATATTATGAATAACATACAGTCGTTAATGAGAGTTTGTCATCGACTTTAAATCAAGGAAGTTTTTCAATTCGGTTCCGATTTTATGTTTGTTACCTATGTATTTTATTTATAATTTAAAATGTTCTATTCTAAGATAATAAATCGCTGATGTAAAGGTTATTTCTTAAAAGTCACGCCGATAAATTTATCCACAGCATTAATTAGGTATTTGTTTAAAAATATTTATCACATGAGTACTATTTACTTGACGCTCTCGATCGGTTACAGCGGCAAGAAGTCCGCATTATCAACAGTCTCGAAGTCACAGTATCTAGAGCCTTTGCAGTTGCGATGACACCTTTATGGCAGTCTTCTATCACTTTTATTCACCTTCTCCCTTTCTTTACTAGACAAAACATGCGTGACTTGGAAGACACTGCACTAAACGGTTCGGCTCTTTCTTTCTGTGCCTTGCACAGCGAGAGTGGTGGCAGGGCGTGAAAAAATATTTCTTTAGGCCAACATCTTAGATCAAAGAAGGTAAATAAAGAATAAGAAAGTGAAGCCATTTTTAAGCATGTGTTAGTGACTGCCATGCTACCAGTTTTAAAAATATGACCCTGTAAATTGCAGTAAATTAGGTAATATGCGAAAATAAATCTGTCTATTTTTTTATAAATTACAATTAGATTATACATACTTAACATTATAAAAGTACGTGATTAAAAATAAGTAATACTTATATCTCACTCTGTACTATATTATTTGAATAGCAATTTACCTATAAATTACTTACCCACAATTCTTGGTTAATACGAACTCCTGGTAACACTCTCCCAGTACGTCTTTTGTGTGTACTTACGTGTGCTATTTATTTATATTTATACAGCTTCATTAGACACCACTAAGTATAGAAAAGAATTACTGAAATAACTAGATTAAAAAAGCAACATTAGGTATAACAATAGGCGGTTTTATCGCTCATGGCGATCTCTTCCAGACAACCTTTGTACGGATATTGTGTTTGAAATGTTATTCATTCAAACATTTTGTTCACTTTTGTATAGTTTTAACACCATTTAATTGCACAAGACAGCATTTTGTAAGTAAACTTACTGCACGAAAACTTGTACGGTACTAATAAAAAATAATGTAGTTTGTTGCTTATGAGTGCGTTAACCCGTGTTGGTAACTTGGAAGTAACCGAGTTTTTTGGCTTCAGTAAGAACAAAGGCCATGAGTTATTTACCTTTTTGAAGTGAAACTTCTTTGTTGGCGTTGGAAAAAAATTTACCGTCACATTTTTCGATTACGCGTCACATTTTTCCGTTACGCGCCATCTTTTTCTTGCCCCTACCACGGTTGGTTCAGACGATGAGTACTTTCACTTTCTCCAACGGAGTAGTGATAGAGAGTATATATATATATAGAGTAGATAGTATATATATATATATATATATATATATATATATAAGTTTCACTTCTTACGTGTGTACACTAGTACACTCACACATTTTTTATTTGATGTAAGGCCACCATAGTGACGGTCACCACTCTTGGACTCTACTCATAATAATAAAATTAGAAAAAAATATATGTTTAGGGTTCTAAATACACTATTGGTTATTAATGAATTTAATAAGAATAAAATAACTCTAATAATGCTATGCATGCCATGAAGCATAGTTCTTTGGCGATACTTTGGGAAGAAACAGATACTCTCAGAGTTACCTCGTCAATACCTATGTACCTACTTCCAAATTCAGCCCGGATCCCCGTCATTTAGAACAAAATACAATTGTATTTAATTTGCTAAACAATATCCTGTTAGTCACGGTTATAACTAGGAGAGATGTTAACTACGCTAATGGATGACGTAAACCGCAGATTAGTGACGTACGTACAAATAGAAATTTAGTTTTAAGCTTCGTTATTTTGTTATATTATATGTTGTTATATCGGTAAGTAACGAAAACATTCGTGATTTATAAAACAGATATTTTATTTTGTAAGCCGAAATCATCATCAGCCTATCGCAGTCCACTGCTGGACATAGGCCTCTCCAATTTCACGCCACTTAGTTCGATCTATGGCTTCTCGCATCCAGCTCCTGCCAGCCGTCCTGCGCAAATCATCGCTCCACCTGGCTTGTGGACGTCCTATACTACGTTTGCCAAGACGCGGTCTCCACTCAAGAACTCGTTTACCCCAACGGTTATCGGTTCTTCGGCAAATGTGGCCAGCCCACTGCCACTTCAGTTTGCTAATCCTGTGGGCTACGTCGATGACCCTGGTTCTTTGTCGGATCACCTCGTTTCTAATGCGATCCCTTAGAGAAACGCCAAGCATAGACCTCTCCATAGCACGCTGAGCGACTTTGAACTTATGGACCAGTCGAACCGTAAGTGTCCACGTTTCGGCTCCGTATGTTATTACGGGTAGGACGCACGCATTGAAGACTTTCGTCTTTAGGTACTGTGGGATCCACGATGAGAAGACCCGACGAAGTTTCCCAAACGCTGCCCAACCTAGCTGGATTCTTCTGTTCACCTCGTCCTCAAAGCTGTTTCTACCTAACTGAGCAAAGCCTGCCCGAGGTATACATATTTTTGAACAACTTCGAGAACGGCACCGTGTACCGCAACCGGTTCCGGTAGTACATGTTCATTGAACATGACCTTGGTCTTGTCCAAATTCATTCGTAGGCCGATGCCCACAGACGAGTCAGCCAGGTCGTTGCCATCTTACTCATCTGCTCGATGCGCACTATATCTTAAAAATAAACAATAAAAATCGAAAGAAAAAAAAGACTTATTACGACGAAGAATGGGGGCCTACCCATGCTTCGTCGTAATAAGTCTTCTTTCCCTATAAGGTACACCGACGACCTGGTGAAGGTCGCAAAAAGGTGTTGAATGGCGGCAACACAAGATAGAATGTTAAGACCTATGTCTAACAGTGGACGTATCTCGGCACATATATATATAGATGATGTACAACAAAAAAAACGATTGAAGTTGATATTTTTTTTCCAAGATCTTATTTTTTATGCCTACGGTTAGGCAAATTATAAAAGAAAAGTACGTTACCAATTTAGTGGTGCGTATCAACAACAGAGTCAATATAATGAATAGTTTGAACATTCTCTAATCCCACTCTCTCAGTGAAATTTCAGTAAAAATCTTTCATTGATTTTCACTTATGTAAATGAAGGTTGGAAAACGCTTTTTTTTTCTTCGTCTCTGCCTGAGTAAGCAGTCTAAAGTATAAGCAGTATCCAAGATTGGTGGTCACCATACTCATTGCGAATGCAGACATTGCGACAACGCAGCGTGGTCACCCACACCTAGTGATGTAACTGCATCCGCCTGTTACGTTTTCGGTGATCTACATTAATAACAATTGAGATTTAACATTATTTTATACTAGTATTTGCCTTCGCCTTTGTTAGCGCAGAAATAGATATCTTAATACCCTATTTTACCCCCTTAGGGGTAGCATTTCCGAAATTCCTTCCTTAGTGCTCACTTACATGATATGTATAAAGAACCTACAGGCAAAATTTCAGGATTCTTGGTTCAGCGGTTTGGGTTGTGCGTTGATCTCTGGGTATCTTAGTCAGTTACCTTTTTCTTTTATATATATAGATTGTAGTTATTTGTAGTCATGCTTAGCATCATTGTGTTAATAATACATAAAAACCGGGTTATTGCGATAGAAATTCGCGCAGGAAGGGTTAATGAGATACAGCCTGGTGACAGATGGTCAGACAAACATTCGGACAGCGGAGTTTTAGTAGGGTTTTGTTTCACCCTTTGAGTATGGGACCCTAAAAATGAAATTCAAAAATAAATTGCGAAGTAAAATGGAATTAAAATATTATCTAATGACAGCAGTATTAAAGCCATACTAAGGAACATATTTGCCTTAGAAACGCGACGAATAGAGATGTTTATTTAATTACAACCGAACTTTTATCTCCCCTCCATAAGTAGGGGTCATCTTTTAGAAAACCAATGAGTGAGATTATATAACAGCTGGTTGTCGCATAACATTAATTAATTCTCAAATTAAATAACCGTTACAAATAGCGCGGAATCTCCACTGGCGTAAGGGCACCCACGCAAATTTATATATAGAATGTTCTTCTGAACATTTTTCAGAGTAAAGTAGGACAGTAATATAGTATTATATTGGAATAATGTAATTCAACACAATAGTGTATAATTTAGTAAAATTAGTAGTAAAGCCAGTAGACGTTTGATATGATTAAAGAGAAGAAATAAGGAACGTGCATACAATTTTATTTTTTCTCGAAAAAATTGAACCTGTGTTAATCTTTTTTCGGCTCGTTTTTTAATTCATTTTAATCTAATATATAAAACTCCGAAATGGCTGGACCGCTTTTTATAACATTTTGTGTACATATCAGGTAGGTCTGAGAATTGGCCAACATCTCCTTTTCATAACCTTAAATGATGAGGATGACCCAACCCTAATTTTTTTTAATGGAATAGTGAGCAAACGTTTGTAGGGTGAGCTAGTATGTTATATAAACTTATTTGAGAAATGAACTATCCAATATAAACATACTTTTCAATCCGAACCACTAGTTCCTAAGAACTTCTGATTAGCGCGTTTAACTAAACGAGTTACATTTATTAAAGAAAATTAGATTCCTCAAATCGAAAGAAGCCTCGTTAGGAAAAGTATGTCCATATATATTTTGTAAGCATCGTATGATCTTTACTAATATACATAAAGCTGAAGAGTTTGTTTGTTTGCTTGAACGCGTTAATCTTAGGAACTACTGGTCCGATATAATCTCTTTCAGGATTATATAGCCCATTTATCGAGCAACGCTATAGACTATACATCATCATGCTTATACTAATAGGAGCGGAGCACCAAAGAAAAGTTATCACGCTACCGGCAATGGGAGACGCAAATGACACTCAACTTCATTTGCGTCTTCTCTCTCGTCCTTATAATAATAAAAAGGAAAGTTAAGGCAATATCATTGATAACCTTAGCGGTATTAAAATTTCTATTTCAGGCTGTAGCATGTTTAATAATATTTTCACCTGTAAAACTAAACAACTCTGCCATGTGTAGCGAGGAAGAACTGAATGACCATGAGCAACGGAATTTTATTTGATAACATGTCTAGCCTTTCAGAATAAAATTATATTTTCAGCTGTAACTATTTATATTTGACACACAAAATTTAGAAAATATTTTTTATTGCATCTTTCATTCTGAAATATCGTAGTCTAATAATAAATAGTCAGTGTCCGACCTAAGAGTGAAGATTACAACGGGTGACGCGGGTCTTTGGTGTGATCTTGCTTCTCCGATTTTTGGCAAGAGGCGGAACACCGGGATGCTTTTTAGTCGATAAGAGATCAAACCCTTTCCTCCCCCCAATGGGTCAAAAAAAAAACCATTAGTATTTTGCATTCTGTTAACAAAAAAGGCTTGGTTCTTTCCTTCTTATTATTGTTTTCTACTTTTTGCCTATCCCTCAAGATTTTCGGAATAGAGGTGGGAGAGCCATACTTCAACACAACGTAACTATTTGCTGAGTGAGTGAGATTATTAGAGCCTGCTCCTTTGATTCTGGAGATAAGACTACAATAGCGACAGTTTCATCTTTCTTTCTAACTACCTTATAATAATAATAANTTACGTCTCCTTTTTCGTTCCTTCCTGTTTCGTACCTTCGTTTTTTTTATCACCTATAGTCAAACAAAAAATCTCCATATCCATCAATACCTCCAATTCCATAGTCTTGTACTACTCCGGGTGAAATAAATGATTACTTTGGATTGAAAAGACTAAGAGAACACGATTAATGTATCCGGTCTGGTAGGATCAGGATGTGCAGTTTTGTGTCGTCACTCAAAGGTGGTTTCTTCCTTACCAATTAGCAGCATAATAAACGAACAACACTCAAAAATAATTGCTAATATACCTCGCTCAGTTGATTCGCTGCCCTCAACTTAATCAGTCGGTATACTGGTAACCATAGCGAGGCGCTGCTACTGATAGATTTGTAGTACAGGCTGCCAAATTGTGTCGTTTGGCAACTATCCATAATCGACACTTTGCATCGTGTGTTTCTCGTACAAAGAATATGTTGTAACATATACATGAGTTTTAATGTCACTGGAAAAATATTGAAACTGCTTTTTCGAGAAATAATGGGTAGAGGATGAAACTGCATTTACTCGCTTCTCTATTAGCTTGTTCTCTGAAACTGTTGTTGTGTTCTCTGAAAGACTTAAGCTGGACAATCCAAATAAACTTTATTACGATTTGCACGCGTCACGGTTATTGTCGCTAGTCTCAGGTTTCTTGGTGTAGCAACAGTGTAGGTAGAATAAACGAATGTGTATCGATGTCAACTGTATAATTATTTTTTAAGTAATAATCATGCTGTGTTTTTACGTCACAAACGTTATTCCCCCTTTGTAAAACGTTTTGACTGACTTTTTATGGTCAGCAATTTGCCTAATGTTTCTGTTAGCACTTTTAAAACTAAAAAACGGCAAGAAACGTCCAGGAAATGTTATCAGGGTTTGAAGAATGATTGGATTTCAAAGATGAAATATGTCGTAGAGTTTCGTCTCGGTTTTGACATAAGTGTTTTTTGCTATATTGGTCTGGTATTCGTACAAATGTATTCGAAATCTGCTGAAACAACTTAGTTTTCATTGCTATATCTGTCGAAGTCTGGGAGGTTGCGTATCCGTATCCACTTAAACATTTTCCATTATACGATGCAGTTTGGCTTTTCCAGTGACATTTGTAATTTCGACTGTAGCCAGATTAAACTCATTAATCTAGTGTTGTTTCAATATCGGCACGTTAGCAACCATAAATTTCTCACTAACCAATTACGTACTGTCGTGGATGGATAAAAAAGTATTTTATTTATTGCAAGTGCTGTTCGGTCACTGCGATGCGAGTTCTAAAGATTTTAGAAGAAGTTTAAAATGCGATTGATGCCAAGGAATGTTATTTATTTAAGAAATAAATAAATCTTGTGTTTACACGGTCGCTATAAAATGTTTTTTTTTATAAAACCAGCAAAACATTATAATTGTAAAAACAAAACCGTGGGAGAGCCAAGCTTCGGCATAAATGAGCTGGCTAGATCGTAGTGATACCACGGCCTCACAGAAAACCGGTGTGAAACAGCGCTTGCTCTGTTTTACCAGTGAGTGACGATACCAGAGGCAAATACCCCAAACCCCCCTCCCCTTATCCATCCCCAAAAGGCTGGCAACGCACTTGTGACGCATCTGGTGTTGCGGATATCTATGGGCGGTAGTAACCGCTTACCATCAGGCGATAAGACTAGGTTGCCTGAATGCCTGATGAAATAGTTTCATAAAAAAATCGTGCAATATTTGTCTTAACGTAGTCGGATAGGTTTTTAAATAAATTATTAAATCGATACAGAAATGTGCTCATATTCTCAAATATGCACAAATATGCTCATGTAAATTTGTGCTTTGTAGCCCATTAAATTTTTTTAAAACTAATGTCGGGACGCTGGCTGCGTAGTGGTAGATGGGTGAGAGATACTCTGCGTACATGGACCGTAGGTGTAGTGCGCTGTGCCCATACGCTGATGAGGCCGTAGGGGTAACCAGGCTGGAGCGGTCGCTTCCTGCATGTGGTGTATCCCTGTCGAGGCCGAGGTTGCAGGCTGGCTGAGACTTGCTGTGAACAGGATGGTGGCGCTCTGACTGTTGATCTGCTTCTTCGAAAACTGCTTCCAATCACATCGGGGTCACCACTGTGGAGGAACGGGTCATATGCCTCTCGAACACAAAGGGAGGATCCTCCGACCAGGCGAAGTGATCATGCCTAGCGGGCCACTGCCCTACGGTTCATGTTGGGATGTTATATATATATGCTAATCGGCGGAAGAACTTCTATTGCGTGATTCAGAATTACTAGTATCTTCGTACACTACGTTACGCCGTATTTCAGCGTATCGTTCAATAGATGGCGTTGTCATATGTTTATGTTGCCGTTGTATGTGGAAGTCGCCACAGACGTGACTTAGAAGGGAAATGGTTGAACCTGGTCTTGTCACCCTTTTTAAAGAACAAGATGACCACAGTTCTACTCCACACATCTGGAGTTATAGCTTGTTAATGTAGCTCTAGAGTCTTCATTTTCGGGATTAAATCGAATAAACTCTTTTAATATCTAATTTATTTTTAATCGCGTTGAAAACATGGTCATATTACTTTGCTCAAACATGGATTCAAAACTTACGGCCATTTAAATGCACCCGAATTAATGAGAGGATGTTTGGAATTCTATCACTCGACAAAAGCAACGAGAACTGCTCAAGACCCCTTTTTTTGTGAATTCATAACATAAATAACTCCGACTGAGATAGTTAATATTATGTATTGATATATGACTCTCACGTAGACAAGTATTACAATACCTATATAAAATTCAAATGACTAATGCATCGTTCACTACGCTTTAATAAAATAATAAAATAACTATATGTATATTCAAATTAGTCAAACTAAATACTTTATGGAGCTGCATGCAGTGTCAAACGTAGTCTTGGTATATCTGTCTTTGCCCGTAACAAAGTATTGTTTGTCCCGGCCGGCAGCAGCATGAAGTATTTAGTGTGACTAATTTGAATATACATATGTAGTTAATTTATTATTACAAAGCTTACTAAGAGATGCCGTAGTCATTTGAATTTTATATAGGTATTGTAAGACTTGTACTTCTCTTTTCAGTTTTTAACTTTTTAGCAGTCGGGTTTATGTTTTTATAATATTTTGTTCTCAGACATTTTAGTTTAATTAAGCGACAAGTTTTTCAAATATTAATTTGTAGGGTGCATAGCTCGAAGTTACTCTTTTGAACCATTTTGCTTATGAATCTAAGAACTGTTTGGGTTTAAGTTTGCTAATAGTAAATTTCTGTTAAAACAGTAACATAAAAGTGGTATGTGACATACATTTTTGAAATGATCTTTTCACGATCTTTTATTCGATACTCATATTGCTGAGGTACGACAAAAACAAACCCACTCTCCCTTTTCCCCTTTGCGGACGCCATTTCGAAAATTTATATAGCCTCTGTCACGCTACTAAGATTCTGATGAATTCAACAAAACTTTTTCAGCCGTTTGGGCTGTAGGTGTGCTAAAGAAATAGACATATATATACCCACATACATGCAAACGCTCGAAAAACATTACCCTACTTCTGACGCAGTCGGGGAACACCGGCCCGTTAGTGCTGAAATCCGCGTGGCCCTACTACCTTGTTATAGCAAATCAATCATCTTTATCGTTATATAGATATTAATACGGTGTTTTGATCTAGTTGGTCTCATTTTGAGAATCAAACATTTGAGTGCGAGATAAATAATAATTCAAGATATTTGTTTCTGCCGCGGGTTTATATTTACGTGACATAAATTAGTCTTGAATTAAAAATATCTTCGCTGCTAACGTAATAGCAATAAAATTTGGAATCGCGTCGAAATTTCCAGCGTTAGTGCATTCAGAAACAGCCGAAACGAAATGGGGAGAATTATTGGCACAATTTAAATTCCACTGCGTTTTTTCATTTATTTATCTGACTTTTTTGTACGATAAGGTGCAGTGTATTGCCAGTCAGTTGTGAGTATTGGTTTAAATAGTATTTTTTGTAAGTGGTATTTCGCTTATACTGCAATAGAGATATGTCTGATACTACTTGTTATTAAAACGTTGCATGGCTTAAGTAAAATGTGGTTTTGCCAAATTGTTTAAAATTTTTGTTTTATTTTTGTGACTGGATCTAACAGTTTAATTTTAATTTATACTAGCTGATTCTATATACTTTGTTGTGTCAAAATGTCATTAAATATATTAGTAACAATTTTAAAGTTTTCCGGTGAATTTTTTCAAATTTTCTTCATTATAAATCCTTATGTAAATTATTTTTAAAACATAGAATTTTCAACAGCAGGAAGCAAATAAATTAATAAATATTTCGGCCATCTAACACACAACGCCATCTAGTCCCAAGCCAAGCAGAGATTTTTTTTCTGAATCCATACATATTATACATAGAAAACACCTAAACTCTGAAACAAATATTTGGAGATCATACAAACATTTGGTTCGACCCGAGAATCGAACCTGAGACCTCAAGCACAGAAGTTACTGACGCTACCACTGCGTCACAGAGCAAAATATTCCTAATGTTGTTTTTTAAAATAGAAACAATGAAACGTACGTCTCTGAGGTATTGTTTACAAGAATAGTGTTAAAATATGTGTTTACAATATACTCGTAGTAATATATCAACGTCGTTTTTACATTCTTCTGATTACTATCACTACATATTATAAAACAAAATCCTCTGCCGTATCTGTCAGTCTGCTCGTGATAAACTCAAATGCACAGCACGAATTTTTATGCGGTTTTAACTTCTAGTTACAGTGATTCTTGATGAAGATTTTTGTATATAATTTGTTAAGTCGTTGGAGTCTATTGGCACAAAATAACGATATTTGTTGAGGACGTCGGGGCGACTTGCTAATATATTTGCATCGTAAAATAAATTCCAAAATATACTTGATCGAAATTATTAAAGAACTACTTCAGTTTGGTCTGTAGAACGGTTTATTACTAGTAATGAATTATTTAAAAAACACTGGGTATATATATATATATATATATATATATATATATATATATATATATATATATATATATATATATATANATATATATACCCAGTGTTACTCTCACTACAAACGACTAAGAAAAATCTTTTGATACCACTCACATAAAGATCTTGGGCCTGCCAAAGAAATATAGATGCATACATACAAACACTCGAAAAACCTGACCCTCCTTCTTTCGCAGACGGGTAAAAAACAAAAAGAGTTAGCGTTTCCCATTTTACACTACAATCAAATCTATAGGCTCGTTATATTCATTTATATCTGTGCAGGATATTAATAATATTTTATGAACTTTGAATTTTTTGAACAACTCGAAGATTACGTGCCTAAAATAAGATGGCTATCAATTTAAGTAATGCTCTGGTCTTGATATAGGTACTCAGTTTTAGTCTTACAAAAAAGCGGAATCTAACAAACACTCAATGCAAAAATCATCAAGCTGTATAGACTACAGAATGTGTAAGAATATACTCAAACGTGCAGTACATGCAAACCCAAAACCCTCAACAATACGCAGTCGAGTAAAAACGGGATTTCATTTCTTTCAAACTGCACAGTGTACAACCAAGTTTACGTCTCAGAGTAACAAAAGTATCCTATAAAACAATACGAGCCGGGCGGAACATAAATGGCGTTCAGGTTATGAAAATACTCGCGTGGAATATTTGTAACGCGCGGAGTAACGTGATACGGAGGCGGGGGACTACGCCCGCGCCAGTAACAGCACAGTCATTAAACTAATCTCTTATGATGGTTTAATTTCAACTATTGGCCTGACGTCATTACCACCAATACCTTTCTCTTTTTAAAAAGGAGGTTTTTGCTTATCATATCACATTATCCAAAAGGGTTGGTATAGGATTTATTTCAAGATATCTTTCTCTTTGCACTACTGCTGTGCAGTATAGTCTATTCCCTTAGTCAGCTCTTATGATACTCACCGTCATCCGTCACCATATGAATATGAACAGAAACTATAGACTTTTATTTTCATCTCCCGTTTCATTGAGAAAGAAAACGAATTTGTGTATCCTATAAATTAGCGACTCTCCTCCAAATTACTTCTGATGTATTTGTGGAAATCTCGATATGTCATAACTGAGTATGTTTGTGGGCCACTGCTATAGATACTGGTGTATAGGAGTGGTGAGTTGGGCTTAGTCCCAACAAAAATTTATTGACCAATAAGAATTAATCTGAGTTTCATGTCATTCATCTTAGATTCTGTATAGCTATTAAAAATTATAATCTTTTGATTGTTATCTATGATATAATATGATGAGGTAAGGCGATAACCTCGAAAGATTGATGGTGACGGGTAAGTTATAGGGTATAAGACCCAGGGGCAGTAGCCCGTTGCGCTGGGCAGACCAAGTTTGCTGTGCTCTCGGAACTACGATCCATGCTGCCATACACGCTGCTCAAGATAGAAACAGGTAGCGAGCTTTTACTTGCAAAATAGCTCCAAATAGTCACGACCCTCAGAATTGAGGATAACGATACTAGGAGGACGAGGATCTATGATCTGGGATTGTTTTTATGTTCGTTCCTCAAGGTCATAGACGAGCTTTTTAACGAGTACATGAGGACACCGCATTCCACACTCCTCCTCCCTTTTCTCCCTTCCGTTTCTAGGAGTGATCACTTTAAGGAGGGCTACACACTTGCAACGCTTAGGTTGCAGATGTACATGGCGGCGGTAGTCAATTCCAATACTAAAAAATACTCTTTCTTGCGACTCATCAGTAGTTATTAATGCGTAGCGTCTCCAATATAAATATTTAATAAAGTGATTAGAAGATATGGGTCAAAGAATTTCAATGATCGAAAAACACAAATTAGAACAACTGTTTGGCTTATGATATAAGAAACTAGCGATTTAAGAATAAGACGCCGACTGGCAAAGATATATGGGAATCACTTATGAAGAGACGGAATTTCTAGCAGGATTTTCAATTTTATTAGAAAAGTTTCTTCAATGTTCAAATGTCGTTTCTGATTTGGACGAAGAACGCTTTTGGCTAGGTGTACTTACATGCCCATGGAAATTTGAGGAAGTAAAAGAAAATGGTAATTTTATCTTTTAGAAGAAATCGAAGGAAAGACAAAAGATTTCATTTTTTGTTATTCCGAAGTTATGATACTGAGGTTTTTATGGAATATTGGGCAAAAGAGCAGACGTATTGCCTGATGGTAAGCGATTGTACCGCCCACGGAAGCCAAATACCAGGGGCGTCACAAGTGCGTTCCAGGTCTTTGAGGGATGGGAAGGTAGATTGGGAGGGATTGGGGTGTTGAGCTGTGCCCTTTAGTCACACAGCCAGATTATTTCAATGTTTGCTAAAGTTAAAGTCTTGTTGAATATTTGTTGAATGTTTTATTGCTTTCTTTCCTCCAATTAGGGTAGATGATTATAAAATAAACTGATTGATGTTATGAATTGTGTTTAAAATATTAAAACAAAGTAGTTCAGACCATACTCTTTACGAATCCCGTCAATGCAAAAACGTAGCACACTGACCCATATTTTAGGTATCATAAATTACTCTAAAACTATACCTATTTTATAATAGATATACACAATAATTATATTTGTTAAGCTCTTATCCCTTAGACAGTCGACTAGATATGACACGGCTGGTTGGTGGTCGGTCGAAGGCCGTCGATTCTTCTGTTCAACTACAGCCACCGTCATCGACCGAGTTTATCTTGTTCAATGACTCTGTTGTATGGCTAATTTCAATTATGACGGCTTAGCGATTTCTATTTGAATGTTTTAATAACATGTCCAGTAATTGTTTAGATTTACAGAGTTCATTAATAACTACAGAATAAATTCTTCCTAACTTTTAATATTAAGCTAGCTTTAGTCTGCGGCTATATCTGCCGACATAAGTCCTTAAGTCCGTACTTCCTCAAGAATCAAAGTAGATACATGCCAAAGCATCTCATAGAAATAAAAAAAACTGTTTAGGCAGAGCACGTCAAAATAGTTCTCAGATGGCATTTTTTCGATTTATTCGCTATTTTTAGTTATATTATAGTCGAATTACAAAAAAGGCTTGTGTTTTAATATGATGTGCAGCTACATTACCTTAAAATTTCATCTAAATCCGTTCAATAGTTTTTGCAGGAAAGAGGAAAAACATTCTAACATCTATCTAAGCATCCATGAACCTGTCTTAACAAACTTTCAGATTAATAACATTAGTAGAAAATAGAATGGACACGATTTTTAAAATAATGATCATTTATGAAACCTTATCAAATAAAGGAACTGAGTGTGAAATGTGTTCATTGCAGCGCCGCCTGCGCAGGTACAGTGTTGCAAGCGGCAAATTATAAATACATTTTTAACGCTGCGGGAAGCTGTATCTAATAATAGTCCAAATACCGGGTATCGGTGTTAATAAGTCTGTCTGTCTTGTTTATAATGGAAATTGGGTCACACTTCGGCAGGGAGAGCTATTTTCCATGTAGAATGTACTAATAAATATTAATTAAAGATCATTTGTTTTCTAATTGAGTTTGACCATAATTTATATACATATTATATTATATTCGTTTGTTATATATTTAAATCACATTGTTGTTTCCGTTTGTGGTTTGCTCGCAGTGATCTCGGTAAAAAAATCCACAGAGATTAATATCTTTTTTTTTCATCATTTGCAAAGGATTATCTATGCTAATAAATAAAATTGGAGTGTCTGTTTGTAACATTAAAATAATCGCCTTTTACTAAATGGAAATGTATGTATACATATTACATATACGAAAATCTCATCTTTTTCATTTTTTGTCTGTCTATCGGATGTGCCGGGTAATCTGTTGAACGGCTGGACCTATTTCGACGACGACTTTCACTGGTAGATTGCTGATGATTTAAGGAGTAAATTAGGCTACTACTTATAGACTAGCTTCGCCTTGCAGTTAGCCCTCGATTACAACGCAGTTTACACTGCGGGGCTCAGCTAGTTACAAATATAATGAGCTTAAAAAATTTCAAGAAGTCGGATGTCGTCCTTATGTTATGAGTTATAAAATTAAATAACTTTTACACAATTCAATTTTCAAAGTATAATTTTCATGATAATTTGTAATCTTTAATATTAATACCTACTATACCTATATTAAATACACAGTCCAGTAGTTTACTAAATAGACGTATAAAAGTGTAAATAAATTTCAAGAGGTTCCACAAAGTACCGACAATCGAGTGCTTAAAGAAAATGATGAAATTAAAATATAAAAAACCATATAAAAACTAATCCATGAAACAGACAAGTCTAGAATCGACCTACAGACTGTTGTGACACTAATTTTGAGATTCGACGTAGATTAAAACTTGCGCTGTGGACAGTAATTACCATGTTTAGATAAAATTAATTATATATTTCTTAAGCTAAGATTGTTTCATTATAAATATTACTATTTTGACATTCAAATCTTTTAAAAAAGAAAATTTGTTTTAATAAGAGACAGCTGTGTTTGAAGCCTGTGAGATCATGTAAATTGGTTTAAAAAAACTTCAAATTAAACATAATATACAATTGCGCGTATACTCTTGTTGATAAAATGTTAGTATTTTTTTTGTCATAAGTTAATGGCCAGTTTAAAATACTTTGATAAATGAATAACATTTGGCGTTAGATTGGTTGTGCATTGTTATAGTTTCTATGATCCACGAAATATGGCGTAGAAAGTAGTTTTTTTTGGAATATTGGGCAAACGAGCAGATGTATTGCCTGATGGTAAGCGACTGCTGCCCATGGTCACCTGCAACAACAGAAGCGTCACGATTGATGAGCTTTTAATGTTTTCAGTGGGCTACAAAGCACATAAATCTACATGGGCATACATTAAATTTCTGTATTAATTAAATTATTTATTTTTGGATCTATCCGACTACGTTAAGACAAATAAATATTACATGATTTTTTTTATTAAATAGGGGCAACCTAGCAGTCATATGGCAAGCGGTTACTGCCGTCCATGAATACCAGGAACACCAGAACGCGTCATAAGTACGTTGCGAGCTTTTGGGGCATGGATAGGGGGAGGGTTTGGGGTATGGACTTGCGATATCCTCACTCATTCGGTGACATAGCGCAAGCGCTGTTCCACACCGGTTTTCTGGGAGGCTCTAAAAAACAAAAAAAAAAACAACAACCCATAATGTCCCACTGCTGGGCTCGGGTCTCCTCTCAGGAGAGGGTTAAGGCCATACGTCCCCACGCTGGCCGAGTGCGGGTTGGGGACTGGGAAGAATACGTTGTGGCTACGTACCTTACCGTTGAAGGTTTTTAAGCCGCCCGAAGGCCTCCAACTAAACNCCTCTCAGGAGAGGGTTAAGGCCATACGTCCCCACGCTGGCCGAGTGCGGGTTGGGGACTGGGAAGAATACGTTGTGGCTACGTACCTTACCGTTGAAGGTTTTTAAGCCGCCCGAAGGCCTCCAACTAAACTTCACGACTGTTATCGTATAATAACAACCAGGACCGACTCCTTAACGTGAACTCCGAATCACGGAGACGCTCATGGTAACATGCCACCAGCGGTCACCCATTCGGGTACTGACCGCGCCATCGTTGCTTACCCTCGATGATTGTTTCTAATCACCGAGTGCAACTGGGCCATAAGGGAGGCTCTAATCTTCCCTAATACCGTGGCTTTCCCACGGTATTATTGAATATTTCAATTTCGTTAGTTCAAATCCATTCTAACCAACTAATAAATAAATAAATATTCCGGACTTCCAACATACAACGCCATCTAGTCCCAAACTAAGCAGAGCTTGTATTATGGGTACTAAACAACTGATATAAATACATATATACTTTTTTTTGTAAATACATATATATCATACATAGAAAACACCCAAACTCCGAAACAAATATTTGCAGATCATACAAACATTTGATTCGACCCGGGAATCGAACCCAAGACCTCGAGAACAGCAGTCGCATGCACTACCGCTGCACCACCGAGGCAGTCAAACTAATGTTTGAACTCACCAAACATTTATTAAAAATTTTCAATTATAGTTAGACATATGCAGTGACTTCATATAGGTCTTACGGCCCAAGTGATTTCACAGTGTCGGAGGTTACCAGAGTTTACACCGGCTACCGACAAGTAGCTCAAACAATTAGTACTTACGACCACTATTGATAAACCACATAGGCCTCTTCTTTGTAATAACGTGTTAGTCTTCTATATATCGCAGGCCAGAAATACTCTATACCAACCCGTGGTCTAGAGTATTTCTGGCTTTAAATCTGAAACTGGTTAATATTTAAAGCAAATCAGCTCCACTGTTATAAAGAGATAATTTCAAAAAACAAAAACACAAATGCGCGTCCAATCATTTCACAGCGAATGAGCACTCGTGAAAAAAAAACATTTTTATCTTTTCCTACGGTTCTACGGATTTCGTCAACTCGAATGTCAATTTTTGTGTGAAACACATTCGAATGTGTTCGTGTGCAAAAGCTGGTGTTTTAAAAATAAATGACGGGAACGAGCGAAGTGCCAGCTCATAAAATGTTTTGCTATTGAATTTTAAATGTTATGTGATTCTTTAATATTGTTTTTGTTTACACTGTGATGTCATCATAAAGAATTATTACTTTCACACGTCGTTATTATATCATGTTGCAAATTGATAATAATATTTCGGTTTCTAACACATAACACCATCTAGTCCCAAACTAAGCCGAGTTTGTCCTACAAGTACTAGACAAGTACAATAAATATTATGCATATATAAACAATAAATTCACTATACAAACATTTAATCCGACCCAGGAAACGAACCCTAGACCTCCAGCCAGCCTCGAAAGTTAAGGCAAGGGGTGCCTTAACTTCCGATTGGGTGCACCAAATTACATAATTCTTTTTCTGTATGTTCGTTATTGTTAGGACAAGGTTTGTATAGACGAAAATTTAAATATAACCTTAAATTATTTCAATACCTGTACAAAACTGAAACGAGTATATTTACTGAAATAAGTTTTTCAGAACTTTACAGAATATATATTTATTGAAGAAAAATACGGCAGTATTGAGTTTGCCGGGTCAGTTAGCATGTAATAAAATAGTTATTGAAGGCTATGAAATAATTTAGTGATTAACAGCTAAGAGCACACAGTACTTAGGAATCGAAGTGATAAGTGTGTTTGAGCACGTCAATTGAATATAACCGTTTTTAGCCAAAATAACGGTATACTTCATGGGATGGGAAATCGAACCTTTTCTGATTGAAGAGACTAAAACCACAGGCACATCATCTAGTTGTATTCAATTACATTTTACAAGTTTTTTTTTGTATTTTTTAATAGGCACAACCCACGCAATACTTAAAAGCGGTAGGCTGTAGATAATATGAACACTATACTTTATATTATCTACAGCCTACCGCTTTAAAGTACGAAATAAATAGGTCAGACAATTCTCATCACACATTAACGTATTCTGTTGAGTTAAAATCATGAATAAAATAGTAAATTTACCCGTGCTTCGTGATAATTGAAGATGTGATCGGCATTGAAGAGATGAAATTTAAGAAAATGACAATTTTATTGATGAAATAGTAAATATCGTTTACTAATTAATATGCATGAAACATAAATGTCGGTGGCCACAGTTATGACACGTGACTTTTATAGAGCAATAAATTCATAAGTCATTAGTTTGCGCCCCACTAACCTATAGAATCTTTGCGAAAAATAGCTTAGGTATTACTGAATACACATCAATAAAGTAATGGAGTACTAAAATTTTACTGAATAAGCAGCTAAATTGCCTTTCATATTTTAATATTCCGGTATTTAACAATCATCATCAGCCTTTCGCAGTTCACTGCTGGACATAGGCCTCTCCAATTTCACGCCACTTGGTTCGATTTTTGGCTTCTCGCATCCAGCTCCTGCCAGCCGTTTTGTGCAGATCAGCACTCCACCTAACCCGTGGACGGCCTTTTAAGCCGCCCAAAGGCCTCCAATCCAAGTCTACGACTGTTATCCTATGATAACAACCGGGACCGCCGTTTAACGTGACCTCCGAATCACGGAGACGGTACATGCCGCCAGCGGTCACTCATCTAAGTACTGACCGCGCCGTTGTTGCTTACCCTAAACTTAATAAGTAAGTGAGTTTAAGTCTAGAGAAGTTCCACAGAGTGCCGTTGATTGAAAGTATAAAAGAAATAAGTTTTTGAAGTAATACTTCTTTTGGCGCGTTAAGGAAAAATGATGAGAGTAAATTTTACGATGCGCGCGCACACCGTCACGAAAAACCGACACCATAAAGTTAGCTATATTCATAATTTTAGTTTTTCAAATTTTTATCTGGTTACGTCAAAGAAGTATAACTTATAACGCGAGTACTTAAATACACACACACTTGTTTTATTTGAATGGTTTATGATATAGTATAGTATAATGATCAAGGTATTTTGGTTTCTGTATACAGTTTTTGTAAGCAAGAAAACTATTCAAGAGAGAGAGCAAGTGAGATGTCGATCAAATGGACTTCTAACTTTCTGGACATGTTTAATTTACTTTTTATGTACGCACGGCAACGAAATACTTGATCAGATTTACATATATGTGTGTTCTTTCGGTAAGATTAATATTATACGTTTACACGTTTGTGAATTGTAAATAAGTTATTTATATACATTCCAACACTTACATTTTTAACAAAGGGTTAGGCAGATGCGTATCGATTTCTCTTAGGTTAGTACTAAAAAGAACCGTAGATATAAGAAGAAATCTCCGACCGTATATACATATATCAGTTATCACCGTGAATGGTGGTATATGTGTTATACATCAGTATGTTTATGTTTTACATATCAATGTAAAATATTTTACAGTAAAGGCTTGGAGTTTGGCGTGGGAGTGCTATGCTTCAGCACGAATGGGCTGGTTCGACCGGTGTGATACAATGGCCTCACAGAAAACCAGTGTATAACAGCACTTGCGCTGTGTTTTACCGAGTGAGGATACCGGAAGCCCATACCTCAACTCCTCCCCCATACTTCTCGCCATTCTAGATAGGTAGCGCAATTGTGATCCCTTTAGTGTTGCGGGCCCATGGGCGGCGGTAATCGCTTATCATCAGGCGATTCGTCTGCTCGTTTACTTAATATTCATTAACAATAAATAAAAAAAGTTTATCTAAATCCGTTCAGTAATTTATTGGTGGAAGAATTATAAAAATCCATACATTCTCATACTTTTTATCATTTATTATTTTAGCAGAATAATAGTTATATTTAAGGAGTGGAAACAAAAGTTCACATCGGTCAAGTACGTACCTTCAACTTGAATCGGCTGTTACGGGAATTTCAAACTTTTCCTATTTAATGATATCATGTCACAGGGCTACAGACAATTTACGTCATTCATTTTTTTCCTCCCTTACCTTGGTTTATTAGAATGAGTTCAATCTGGTGAAAAGGTCGCGGCCTTTACTAGGGGCGTGTGAAATTATCGCGGCCAAGTTTGGCAATACTTTGAATTAGAACGTTATCAGCTACTCGGTGGAGTATTTCGCCGTAAGCTATTGTACAGGCTGCCATCATGGCTGGCGTGAGACTGCTGTTTGTGTATTTGTGTTTATTATCTGTTGTTGGTGAGTTACAAGTGTTTTATTTATCTAATATCATATCCTAATTCTTTTCTCTTTTGTCGTTGAAGATAGTTATAAATTTGATTACTAGTAAGGTAGTTATTAGATTCGTTCACAAAGTTATTTTGGTTGTAAGCAATTGTTTTTACTACATAAAGTGTCTTTTAGAGTCTTATCTTCAATATTAAGCTTTCTTTTGTCATTGATATTTGTTTCATAAATATCTAAGTTAAGTTTAAATGTTATAGATGTTCAAGAAGTAGTTCCATCAAATGAGGATGATCAGCTCGGTGATGATGGTCAAAATACTGAAGATACTAATGAACTGGACATAGATTTAGAGGCCGCTTGTCCAGAACTAAGCGGCCAAATCATCGGTGGGAGAGTTACTTCTGTGAATCGACATCCTTATCAGGTGTCTATGGTTATGAATGGTAATTCATTCTGTGGAGGTTTCATCATCAGCCAGGATTTTGTAATGACAGCAGCTCATTGCGTACAAAAGTAAGTCAGTATTTTTAAGTTTTATAAGTTATAGATTTGTTAGTCTTATTTATATTTTTATTGTGTATTTTGGTGATATTATGATTGTATTTTTGATGTTTTTATGTTTAAAATGTCATATCAATTTATTATCCAATTACTTGAGCAACAATGTTCGAAGCAACATTTAATGAGCTCATAAATAGAGCTTTGTTGAATTTTATCAGTGATCATAAAAATAGTAACACATTTTACTAGGCGCAGTAAATTTGAAGATATTGTTCAGAGGCAAGCCGATTTCAGGCGTTTGGGGCTTGCGAGTGTCAAGGTCAAATCGTAATATTTCTCAACTTTATGACTTTGGTAATATAAAACTGTGATCAGACGAACGAGACTTAGTTTTTATAGCTTGACGTAGTTGCTTATCACTTTGGAGGATTTTCTGAATATATGGCAAAGTGTAAAATTAAATATACTCAAAAATATTTTGCAGAAAAGACACTCTAGAATTGGCACAGCTTTGAGCGACTTGTATCCGACTGCAAATCAAATTGAAAAGGTTATCAATTGGGATGTTTTATATTTGGGGGCAATCGACACTTGATGTTAATTGACTACCGCCGTCCGTGGATTTACCTAAGCTTTCTGTGAAGCTGTAGTATCATTCCAGTCGAGACGAGCTCATTTGTAGCCAAGTATTGGCTCTCGGTTAAAAAACTCCTGAACAAGAAAAATTCAAGATTGAATAAAATAGTTCATGACAAATAATTGTTGTCGCAATAAAATTTACTTGTGCTTTTATTCCACTACTTAATTGAAATTTAGCTAACTGGTTTTACCTTATAGCATTGTCAAAAGTAATCTTTGTATACTTTCAACAATGTATTTCAACAAGTACCACGAAGTGCCGACAGTAGAGAGTATTATTTATGCCATTTATTAGATTAGATTTAGGCGTATTGAAATCGAAAATACTTTTATGAAATTTAAATAAATTAAAATAATAAATTATGTAATAAGGAGAAATAAAAAAGTTCAAAGATACCCAGTAAAAATAGTCATTGGTATTCATTGTGATAGTCAAAACTGGTCACGATTCCAAACACATGTTCTCCGAGCCTTAAAGTAGCCGTAAGTACAAATATGTTAAGTACATTGTTAGGGCTGGATGTAATCATGAATGTTACCCTGACCCGGCAGCTGGTTTTTCTCTCCGTGAATATTTTATGAAATACTGTACCTCGAGGCTCAAGAGCTCTCCTCTAGCGGGAATGTTTTGGTTGAGTGAGCATTCCATGAGTTTATGATGTAGCAAAATCGGGGAAATTTTATACATATGTTGGTTTTATCGGCACTTGCAAGCTTATAGGTTTCACGTACTTGAAATACTTATTTCATTTGCCAGTTATTCAAACAGGGTTTCGATGTTAATTAGGTCAACGATTCTTGTAAAGTCTTTGAAATAGCAGATCAATATTTACGAGCACTTAAAAAACAGTAGTTCTCAGCTTCTATAATTCTAATAGCCTCTAAATATTAAAATAAATAACGTTTGACGGACATAGCTTTAGCACTTACAGGCTGGTTTGACAGGAATTTATACAGTTTCACAGATAACCAGTGTTAAAGTAATTGTTTCGTTGCATTTGACCGAGTAAACGATATTATGAGAGTTACCCTATCCCCATTCTGTGTGGGATCCCTTTTACAGAATTCAAGCGAAAATAATAATTATTTTATTATGTCTTTGTAGCCATGGGCTGTTGTGGTCACTTACCGATATCTTTCTGTTCCTTTAATTATTGTACCATAAAAAAAATTAGATTTCAAATTGCATTTTTGGTTTTAGCACCGCCCCGAGTGCTATTCGCCTTCGAGTGGGAAGTACTCGCCGAGACACGGGCGGGAGAATTGTTCGTGTTTCCCAAGTAATTGTGCACCCACAGTACGGAAGACCTCAGTTTGATAATGACATAGCTGTGCTACGTCTCGCAAATCCTTTAACTTTCAACGTTAATATACAGCCTATCAGACTGCCAACGTTACGACAACCTGTGCCGCTGGTACGGCTTACTGTCACTGGATGGGGACTAACTGTGGTAAGAATCCGACTGGATGTAGTTGTATTAGAAGCTAAGATTTGTATTTTTGCTTAAATTTTTCAAAAACTAATATTGATTTTAAAATAACAATTTTCTTTGATATTGGCTTAACGAAAAGTTGAAATGATTCCAAAATGAACATGTCTTGGTATAATTTCTTCATACATACTTCATAACATACATTAACAATAATATCGATGATCAATAGAATATGTTCTCTTGCCATGTTGATTTACTCTCTAAAGAAGATTGTTGAGGGAAATTGAATGATAAACGTAGACGTCGATTAGTTACGTAGAAAAAAATTCCAAAGAGTTTGAGATCAACCTGAATTAATAATCGATATATTTCGTCTCAAGAGTCATGCCTTCATCTTGTTGGTTGACATTATTTTAAAGCTTAGGTCTCAGACATGTACTTTCTATGATTTAGAAATGAGTGATGTTGCTCTACTACTCTTAACATTCAAGTTGAAATAATCATGATCCTCATAGACCTGATGCTCTGTTTACAAAATGTCTGCAGAACAATTAGTGGTAACTAGCAAATTAGTTCTTTGGTAATCTGGGGATTAATAAAAACATCTAGTATATAATTCATTTTTACAGCCTGGAGGCCGCCGTATACCAAGGAGGATGATGGAAGCCAACGTTCCCGTCGTGCCCCACTGGTTGTGTCAACTATCGTATGGAGATGCTCTAACAAATAACATGTTCTGTGGTGGCCATTTCCTCATTGGAGGTGTATCCTCATGCCAGGTAAGTCCAACAGGGGTTCCAAACATATCTGACTCCTAAGTCAGAGTTCAATTTTAAACCATAAATTTTGTGGAAGGTCACAATCACAAGCTCGTTTGGAATGTTGTTTATCTATGATATATATTAAACCCAGCAGTGTGCAATTGAAAAGGTCTATCTCTAGCAATGGACTGCGATGGGCTGATGATGATGTATTTATGTATAACAAATTCGTGGAGAAGTGGAGAGTGTTAAATTCTATAAAAAACCTACCCATTTTAATAACAGGAACATATTAACTTAACAAATTAGTAATTCGTAAGCGATATCACCTCTTTAACCACTAAAATACAAAGTTAAGCTAGTATTACAAGATAACAGAAGTCTTCTACAAGTAACTTGACGCTAGTCAAGGACCTCGTCAGAGTCAGCACTAATTTGCATTTAGTTTCAGTAAATGCCGTGGCTTTTATTTGATACGGTCATGTCAAAGCATAATGCGTGCCTAATTCAAAAGCTGTTTTGTTTTTCATAAAATTATTGGCATTAGTATTCTTTCGAGCCATGTTCTTTTTATTTTTGGTTCACTATTTAAAAATATTTCCAGGGTGACTCCGGAGGACCAGCTGTCTTCAGAGGAACTGTATTCGGTGTTGTCTCATTTGCTAGAGGGTGTGCTCTCCCACTTTCTCCGACAGTCTTCACGAACATAGCTTCTTTAAGAAGCTGGGTTACCGAAAACACAGGAATTTAGATCTTATGAAAAGTTCCTAGCTTAGCTTTTACCTAGAGCAATTCTGTGATAGATGAAGGGTACAATTTAGAGCTGAAGTTATTCTGAATATTGTTCCATTGTTATTACTGAACGCTAGAAACTGTTTATGAATCTAGTATTGCTCCGTTGAGCACCATTTTGTGCTCCCTTAGAATAACTCGGCACTCGGTAGACTGTTAACATAATATTTATTATTTTTATAATACATTTTTAATAAATCTTTTATGGTCGTGTTGTTTTATTTAAAAGTGTGTATCTATTTCAGAACTTATGACTCATCACAACAGGTATTTATTAGATCATTTATGTATGAAGAATTTCTAGTCTAGTCCTTCAAAATTACTATATTAATAACATAACAATTTGACTTTCCGTACATATCCGTACATTAAAACATTATTAAAAAAACTTGACAAAATACAAAACAATAACTAAACCAAGACCAGGTATTGTATAGGAAATTCAACATGTGGAAATATTACGCAAGTAGGTACTGAAAGAGAAAGAAAGATAACACGGTGTTTACTTCTGAGAAGAATCTTTAACAATATGCGAATGTTTTATTTTTTCATATAAGCATTTTTCAAACCAGAATATTCAAGTCTTGTTGCCTATTTATTTCACAATGAAAAATTCCTTTTATCTATTTTTAACCAAATATTACACATGTGAGTGTAGCACATTTGGAATATATTTTTTTTGTCTCGGAGACATCTCTCGCACAGATTTTCAAAATGTAAAGTAACTACATGAAATGATCATAAAAACACCCATACAACATTTTGTTTATCATACAAAGTATTTTCTCATGTGGGTTTTGAACCCACAACTCTCAGCGTAGTAGAAAGCGGCGAGGTGTTTAAAACACTACGAAATACGTGCAGATTTATATATAGAACAAGTGCATAAACTTCTTTTTTCAATTATGTAATAATAACTAAATTAAACCATTTCGGTCTACTATTTTCACATATCATTTTACCAAAGTTATGATAGTGCATTTAAGTTAAATATGTCAATTATTACTTTTTATTTTAAAGTCCTTTTCTATTTACAGGTATACGAAATGTTTCTAATTGGTTATCAGTTCAGAGTTCTATCTCCAATCTTCACGATACACTGGGGCCTTCAAGCTCGCAGGAACCGTCCTCTATGGAGGGAGAAACAGAACGAAAAGAATAGAAAACACTTCGAGACCTTCAAGAGAGAACTATTTGCGAGGTATAGGAAAGATCCTCTGCATTTATTAAGAAAACCACAGCAGAACAAAAAGACCTAGGCGTCGCGAGGCCGCGCTGTATATGCCGGCCTCGCAACTACCATTTTACTTGTGCATTTCTTCTGACAAAGACTATGAACAGAAAGATAAAAGTGTGTATAAAGTGCTTCTAGTGAATTCGTTTGTAAAACAATGCATAGAATATGAAAAGCGTTGAGAAATTAACACTCTCTTGCACTAGTCTAATATCATGTTTTATGTATGTAATAACTGCGTGTCGAACTTTTAGTTATACGCCTCTAGAACTAGTCAGTACACATATTATGTATGTGTATAATGTAAAGAATCATAAGACCAATAACTACTCCTGTTGTACATTCTATTGTTACTCTGAGTCGAGTCTGTAGTAATGTGCCGGATATTCGTACACGTGATAAATTTGTATCCGTGTGAGTATTTGTTATTTTTAGACAAGTAAGAGGGATAATAATTTAATCAGAAACAATTTTTCATTGACAATTAATTTAAATAATTGCTAAAAAATTGCATGCTTCGGCGGATATCAACTTGTTTAACCTAAGTTGCGCCGCCTTCTACTCCGGCTAGCGTTCGAAGCTCACATCGGAAAACAATTTTGTGTGATTTACAAATTATTGTACTGGTATGTATCCGTTTCATCTGTGTTTGTATGTTTGTAGCAACGTTGGTTGTATATTCTTAATGTATTATTTAGACACTGAATTTTAACTATCAAATAATGTCAAATAGCAGCTGTGATAGGGCGATATAAGACAATTATTTATTTACAACATAAATCGTGATCCTTTCTCTTCTGCTCTGCCCCTTTCTGTCTGTAAGTCCAAAGCATTTTAGTATTGTCTTGTACTAGTATTTTTTATGAATGAGCCTACCAAATTGACTCTACTCTGCCTAATGGGATTGATTAGTAGAATTTAAGAGTAGTTTTCACTATCTACATCTACTACTCATTACGAATGCAGACAGGGAAGCAATGCAGCATCAGCACCCATATTATTGAGGTGCTTTTGCATCATCAGCCCTGGTCTCGCACTCACTAACTAAACATACAGCACAGAATACAACAGCACGAACGATGTCATATTTATTTGGTCTTCTGTGAGATGACTGTACTGTCTCTTATAATAGCACACAGCCTGGTTGCCTTTCTGAGTTGATCAAAAACAGTCTTGTTAATTCTGTTACAGTGTTAAGCATGTAAATATTAAAAATACTTAGATTTAGAATTAGGTAAAGTTATACGTAATTGTTTTTAAGCACAAAGTGGATAAAGAAAGTACAATTTTTTTATACAATGTTATCTTTTAAATAATTTAATGTTAGTGATTGGAAAAATATGTTTTTTTTCACAAAGTTCCTATGACTTAATCGAGACTATAATTATAATTACCTCTTCATTGTTTAGCCTCACAGCAGTGTAACATAGTTAATATTATATAAAATGTTTTCTGAGATGTCTTTAAATTCTATTTTGCATGTTATGGACTCAATGTTTAATTTGTATAGTTAAATTTAAAGTTGTATAAGCACATTCTCAACTAAATCCGGACTTACTCATTTAAAAAGGTTTTTGAACATTATTTAAAAGGTTTAATAATTATTTAAATAGTCAAAAGAGTGTGCGATTAAAATGGCACACATTAGATATAGGTAAGCAGAAAATTTTAGCATTTGAAATTATTACACACTAGCT
Organism: Hyphantria cunea; assembly: GCA_003709505.1. NCBI lineage: Eukaryota > Metazoa > Arthropoda > Insecta > Lepidoptera > Erebidae > Hyphantria > Hyphantria cunea. Next base: position 100,543 of record PKRV01000060.1, read on the forward strand.
GTGTATTAATTGCATATGCTAACTTTTTCTTGTTGAAATTGTAAATGTCTTCTATAAGATATCTGAAATACAGTCCTTTCGAAGATTGTCCAGAATATACAGATAAACAGACTAATGCACAATTTTTACGGTGCTTAGGTTAAATATAATTAATAATTATAAATGAGGAGTATTTTGCTTTCATTTTATTTGTTAATAACATACCTAGGTAGATAAATATCTCGTCTCGAATGTATCAGCCGAAACTGCTAGCGCCTAGCTGCCAGGCCGTTTATAAATAAAACAATAAATAAATAAATGGGCACTTAGATCTTTATATAAGGCGTCACATATTTGCTTTTGTATATTAGTTCTTAATGTCATAGTTTAAGATACAAATTTAGTTATAATATACGTATAATTTCATCTTTGAATACACCCATCTGAAAATTTCAGTAAATCAGTATGAACAAAAGAGTTTTACATTTTTGTACTTAGACCATAGTTTTTCAAAAATAAACGTAAAAAGAAACGAAATAGATTAAATTAACCAAAAAATTTAGCTTATCACATAAAAAATAAGGTCTCATTTAGATTGGTACTTCGCAGATTTGCCATTTGATGTAGATGTAGTGATTATTGCATGAATTGTTCAATCATTTCGTTAAGTGATCGCATTTAATGGAATGGACGGACACATAATTAGACAAAAGGTAACCTGATAACGTGGCTGGACTGGTAAAAGGTCAGCGATATTTTATTGCATGACACGTAAAGCTAATTTCGTAAACGTTGTTTATTATTTAAAGATGAACATTATTAAATATGGCCTAGTAGAATTTAAGTAAGACAAGTTAAAACTCATTGTTAGTCTTTTCATTATTGACGTATTAGAGACTGTTTGTAAGCTGTTGTTTGTAATTTTTTTTTTTTTGTTATCCTGACCACCAATTTAAATATTTTTATTTTATTTTTTGATACATGACAATTAACGTAGAGTTTGCTATAAGTCTAATTTCGCATTAAAGTTTTTCAATATAAATTTAATTTATTTGATTTTGTTTACCATATTGTTGGCTATTAAGTTGATTTTTATTCTCATTACAATATCTCCGGCTCATATTTGTGTAAGTGTCAAAACATTATGCAAGTCACAAGTTCAAAGGATTAGTAATAGTATTAGGGATCATATCAAACGTCACTTGTGCATATTCAGTATTCAACCGATAACATTATGAAACAGGTATTATTGTTGATATTGTGATAGAGGTCATGTTAAAGTAAACATATTTGAATGGAAATTGTGAATGGTATATATTGATAATGTTTTTGGGAATGCCTCTGATATGTTCTTAGGCATTAGTGGAAACGAATTTTCAATAAATAATTGTCAAAAAATTGCATTTCTATTATTGTCGTCGTATTAGAGCCGTTCTTCATAATCGTTGAAACCCACAAGTGTTAAAGTGAAGACCACAATTAGCAAGAGTAGTGTAGGACACCATGCGGCACGATTTACCGAGAACCTGAGGAAAACGGCTGGCAGCGGATGCATACGGACTGCCCTATACCGGGATGATTGACGCTAATGGGGGAAGCCTTCGTTTAGCAGGGGACAGCATTAAGCTGAAGTATAAAAGTCATACTAGGGATTGTTTAACTGTAGACGCCGTGGGTTGTCATGAAACTGATATTAAGAAATACTTTCTTTAATAATAACAGAGTGAGCAAGATAGGAGGAACAAGATTCTGGTGAGTATCTGAAGAAGTGGTGCGTTTATTTATTTGCTTGACCTTTGAGGGCCCTAATATAAGATCAGGGATTTTTCCTGCAGTAGCTTCATTTATCGACATATAATATAAATATGGGTCCCCCATGACCATTGGATAAATTAGGTACGTGGAAGAAATACAAGTAGAAGGTAATGAAGAAAAACTACATTCCCAATTACAAGGAGGTAGTATTGCAATCGGTCTTCCTTTTGATATGCTCCTGAACCCAGTCGTATATGAGAGGGTAGGTGAGCCTGGTGTAGACCCCGGGGAAATTGCCACGAGCACAACCCAGGCCCCAAGACACCACGCCGATCAGCACACCCTCGTACACTATAGGACCACCACTGTCTCCCTGAAATGATTACAGAAATATTGAATTCCTAGTGAGACAGAGCATGTATTATGGATGAATTTGTATGATGACTACCATAAGCTTATTTCTTTCATTCAATTATACAGAACAACAACAGGAAACACCGCGGGGCAAAGCTGTTTGTACCAACTCAGAAACCTTCGTGGGCTCATACGCAATACTATGCTAAAGATCATGCCATGATCAAAAGCATAGTTTACGATTCTATAAAGGACATAAGAACCAACATTCATTTTTATATATATAAAATAGATATGCATTGCCACGGTAACGTTGTATCTATCATGTAATAACACAGAAATTATCTGTTGCAGTATCCAAAATAGCATTTGTTCTTAGTTATAGTTAATTCCAAAGGGCATGCGTTCAAAATATGATAACTGTTTTTTTATCTAATATATTATCTATTACAGATTTCCGACCAGATCTGACATGCATAATATGTAAAACGTCCTAAGTGTGGCACGCACTGTAAAGTGTAAAGGAGGGATATCTTTCTTGTTTTGACGTTTTTAAACGATTTATCTCCAAAGTGGGTCATGATTCAAGTTTGTCGATATTGCTATTAGGACCAGAAAAGTTTATTTGTATATCAACTATGAAATGTCTTTGTTATATAATAGATAAATAATATAACAAGAGGATTCTAAAGACAAAATGTCGCAATTAAAAGCTACAGAATTTCCTTCAAATCTCTATTTCTAATTTAACCAATTATTAGTAATAATTAAGTGTGCGAAGCGAAATACTGCATATGTGGCCCAATGATACAATATTTGCGACTATGAAATAAATAAGAATAAAAACATGGGAAATGGAAAATGATTTCAAAAATAACTTAGTTAACCACAAAAATACCTGACAGGCATCAGGAGACGCAGAAGTGAAGGAACCTGCGCAGAACATGGAGACCGGGTCTATTGCCTTTCGGTCTAACCCAGAGCGGCGGCACAGTTTCATTGCGATCGTTTTAACTGTGGACGATTGTAAGTACGTAGCACTGGGGCCGCTTTCCTTTAAGAAAATGTAATTAGTTTAGGTTAAACATATGTGCGGTGACAGACTAAGAATGCTCAGTGTAAGAACGCGACAAAGGACGCAGACTATGGTTTAAAATATCGTTGCAAAGGAAAGTAAAGATGAGATAAACCCTATACTAACAGGTCGCATAGAAGACCAAAACCATTTTTCTAAGGAAGGGCCTACGTCAAGCATGTTGTTTGCATTTTACATATTGAGGTGATGTTGACAGTACAGTGACTAAGAACTCTCTTTTTCATTGTTCAAACGATTAAATGCAATATAAGTAGTATGAATGACTAAAAAAGGACATCAGAACTATCTGTGTTGGCTTAAATGGGATTGCATTGTCAGGTATGCAAGGCAATTGCTGTTTTAATGGCCCTGTAGAATATTCTTAGTAAAAGTTGTTTTCAACCGACGTTACAAAGGGATCATTCTTAATCTAACGTTGTTTTGTTTGTTCACATTTTTTCACAGAGAACTTCGTCATTTACTTTTACTTTATATCTGAAAAAAATTCTGCTTGATCCTATCCAAATTTGAAAAAAAAATCTTAAGAGATAACGAAGGTGCATTATTTTCTGTCACAATTAGATTTATTGAAATAAATTCACAAATTGATAATACCCGTTTAATATTCAATCTATTCAAAACAACACAAAACAAGCGGGTTATTTCATAGTAAAAAGCATAAAAATTGGCCAAGGTCGGGGCGACGGTATAAATCAAATTATCTGCAGAATTGAGCAATATTGAAACCAGCCACCACAAAGATGATTGTCCGGTCAATGCCTCTTTGTACTGCACTCGTATAAGTGGCAGCCTTGACCATGTCAAGTTACATACTTTTTTAGTAAAGGGTGCAAAATGTACTTGATTGTGACTTCTTGGATCCTTATGGTTCGAGAGATACAAGAGATACACATCACATTAACCCATAGATCATAGAATTCACTTCAGAAATAAGATTGTGGCCTCCTACAGGGCGAACACTGTATTCTTTATCTGTCTTCATTTAAATTCATTGAACATGAATGACAACACATGAAAGACTTTCGTCTCAATAGAGGCAACATAAGCGGACAGGTGGCAACCGGGGCCTATTGACATCTGCAAATAAGAGGTACAAATACGTTGCCGCTCTTTGAGCGCTTGAGGTTTAGAGGAGATTGGAGATTTAGGCCTTCAATAACTACATTCGATCAAAAGTAACGAAAGAATTATTTTACACTGATATTCTTTAACTACGACACTCCAGTTCATTGTATAAAATGCTCTCCATAAATTTGAGGACATTGTAAAAGCTCAAATAAGCTACAATAGAGTACATACCTTTATTTTTCCCCATCCGCTAACAATAGCGGGCTCATCAGCCGGGAGCCTGGCTTCTTTTGCTACCAATCGTATTGGCAGAACTCTAGAGGAGAACCGCAGAGGAGAATAGAGCCGCACTAAGCCCACATCGTTGATTTTGGTCTTGCTGACGTAACGAGGGTGCACGAAGCAGTCCTTGACGTCGTACATTTCTCCTCCGTGTGTCTTCCAAGAGGAGCCGAGACGAACAGTGAGCTCACTAGCTCTGGCCCTGCAGAAATACTCGGCAAATAAATCTTAGTTATAATATGTTTACATCTAATAGTGGTCCTTTTGCGATACAATAACACATTTTAATCAATTAACTAATCAATTACAGAATTAAATGTCACATGAACGGACTTGACACATCTCATACACAGCCATCTCAAAATAAGCAAACAATGAATCACGAGTATTATATTATACATTTATATCAGAAGCCGGTATTCTGCTAGTGTTAGTAATGCTTTACTACGACTAGCAAAATACTTTTACTACTTAAACTACATTCTACAGCCTCTTCAGTGTGTTAAGTATTATTTAGTTCATCATCATCATCATCAGCCCATCGCAGTCCACTGCTGGACATAGGCCTCTCCAATTTCACGCCACTTAGTTCGATCTATGGCTTCTCGCATCCAGCTCCTGCCAGCCGTCTTGCGCAAATCATCGCTCCACCTGGCTTGTGGACGTCCTACACTACGTTTGCCGAGACGCGGTCTCCACTCAAGAACTCGTTTACCCCAACGGTTATCGGTTCTTCGGCAAATGTGGCCAGCCCACTGCCACTTCAGCTTGCTAATCCTGTGGGCTACGTCGATGACCCTGGTT
>PKRV01000060.1:105888-202485 GCA_003709505.1 Hyphantria cunea
ACGCGGTCTCCACTCAAGAACTCGTTTACCCCAACGGTTATCGGTTCTTCGGCAAATGTGGCCAGCCCACTGCCACTTCAGCTTGCTAATCCTGTGGGCTACGTCGATGACCCTGGTTCTTTGTCGGATCACCTCGTTTCTAATGCGATCCCTTAGAGAAACGCCGAGCATATACCTCTCCATTGCACGCTGAGCGACTTTAAACTTATGGACGAGTCGAACCGTAAGTGTCCACGTTTCGGCTCCGTAAGTCATTACGGGTAGGACGCACGCATTGATGACTTTCGTCTTTAGGCACTGTGGGATCGATGATGAGAAGACCCGACGAAGTTTCCCAAACGCTGCCCAACCTAGCTGGATTCTTCTGCTCACCTCGTCCTCAAAGCTGTTTCTACCTAACTGCAAAGCCTGCCCGAGGTATACATATTTTTGAACAACTTCGAGAACGGCACCGTGTACCGCAACCGGTTCCGGTAGTACATGTTCATTGAACATGACCTTGGTCTTGTTGAAGTTCATCCGTAGGCCGATGCGCACAGACGATTATTTAGTTATTTAGAATATATTTTTACTTTGTGGCCACTTCCACATACAGCGCAACAGAAATATACCATAGCGCCATCTACTGAAGATACATCGAACTATGGAGTAACGAAGAAACTATCAATCCTGCATCGCGCAATGGAAGTTCTCGTACAACTTCCCAACATCAACCGCTGGGCAGTGGCTCGCCAGGCATGATCACTTCGCCTAGTTGGAGGATGCTCCCTTTGTGTTGGAAGGACATGAAACCCTATCCTCCATAGCTTAATTATATTTTAAATTAAAATAACATTTGATATTAGTGTAGTTAGAACGTACAAGAATTGTTTAAAATACATCTGTTTCTTTAAGAGCACTAATGTACATTAAAACCTCATTGGGACTCGATACTGTTTTATTTCAACTATGTTTTGTTTCCTCTTTCCTGGGATCGCTTTAAAATCACTTTAAGCGGATTTTGTTTCAAGTAGTGATTTGTTCCATACTTTATTCATTAAGATGGTATTGATGTAAAACGTATAAAGGATTCCTTTATAAAACAAACTGTACAAATAAATAGACATTCTCGATAAAAGATACTATTGTCAATCAGACATTTGTTTCTGCCTTACTCAGGATAAAATTGGTAGAATAAAGTGTCGTTTAAAAGGTTAAGTAAGAATACTTCAGAACATAATATAAATATGCTTTGATTGTAATTAAAATAAAAAACAAACCAAAAAAAATGTTGTAAAACATCTGTAACTCGTAAGAAGCACGACCTTCAATGTAAAATAATTGAAAATGGCTGCGAGTTTGCTTAATTTCTAATTAGGCGCCAAGATTTATTGTGAAACATGGGTTGAATATTAAAACAGAGAAAATTTATGAACTGATAATTTTGTTTTAACGTTAACATGGGCTAAAACCAATATTGGTTTGGTGTCTATGTATTATGTGCGTTATGTGGGTGAGTTATGTAGATATCGTAGAGGCCACTAATGGAACAAAATACTCAGGAAAGTACTACAAAAAGAAAGAAAACTGGACACAAACTCCACTGGCCTGCGTGGTATATTAAGCCGAAGTCTCGTTTCTAAGGACAGGACATATCTAGTAGTGTACAACTAAAGGCTGTTGATAATTGAAAAGGAATCCTACGAGTTTTACTTATAGATCGTTTATTTGTCCATGGCTTAGCTTAGAGACTGTTAAAATTACAAGAAGAATAACTTTAAACAATCCCTATGCCAAGCCGTGTGACCAGTTTGTCATAGAAGGCCAAAACCTCCTGTTGAATGATGCTGATGATAAATTTGCATGGGCAGATTGATCGATAAGGTGTAAAGCTACTTTTTAAACCACTCCGGGAGTACGAGCACTGTTTTGGAATCCGTAACCCTATTTGCGAAATTTTCAACAATAAACAATTTCTATTGATTTGAACCTAGGCCCTACAAGCAAAATTTTTTGCCTGAAAACTTATTATACAATCATGATGATAGTCTGTATTACGAACTTTGAAGAAATGTATTACACATCGCAATCTATACACAAGTCAAGACAGCAATGTGTAACACATCTCAATAACAATATTATTGTAATAAAAACAACAGCAAAAAAAAAAAACGCCCAATTACTTTTATGCAAGTGACAAGCCAAGAAACACAACGACCTAATACGAAGGATATTGGAGATGTACACGTCTACGTTTTAGAGCCCACGTATTGCTTTCCAAGTAGGCGACAATAAATTTCTCCAGAGCAATCGTAACTCTCCCGAGCGACTATCTAGTACGAAACAAACTGTAGCTGTTTTGTTCCTGGGCTCACGGCAATTGGTGTTTTGCATCTACACTAGGGAATAAATTGAAATTGGTGAAAAGAACGCAATTCACTAGGGGCGGCCCATAAAAAGCGCGCGGCAGGCTCGTGAATTTATTCGAAGTAGTTCGCGGGTTCAGCTCTAGCTGAAAGTGTGGGTTTATTTCGTGAAGTGTTTATTGGGTTCGGCCTTATATTCCCCTGCGTTGGAGTTTCAATCATCAGGGTTTAGATTTCTTTTTATTTGTGTGGGTTTGACCAACGTTTGATTAAATTAAAAGGTTAAAGAAAATATATTATTTTTTATTCAGATAGCTGACGATGGAAGGAGTTTCTTAGACTACTTTTTTAGACTACATTCCCGCACCGCCAGGCTCGCTGTGTTATATCAACTGGTTTTGAATAAATTCTTTAAGAGACTTGAAGTAAGCGTGGCATAGCCACGCTTCGGCATGCATGGGCCGGCTCGACCGAAGTGATACCACGGCCTCACAGAAAAACGGTGTGAAACAGCGCTTGCACTATGTTTCACCGAGTGAGTGAGGATATCAGAGGCCAATAATCCAACCCTCCCCCTCATCCCCCTCCCCATACCCCAAGGCCGGCAACGCACTTTTGACGTCTCTGGTGTTACGCAGCAGCAATAGCTTACCATCAGGCGATACGTCTGCTCGTTTGTCCCCTATTCAAAAAAAAGTAAATATGCGTTAATGTAAGGTATTAGAAGCCCTGTAAATGACCCAAAGAAATATATGCTGCGCCGAAGGTCTGGACGTGTACAGTACGCTTCCACGAGCCAGGCAGTTAGTCTGATCAACTCTCTGATTGCTGGGTACCCGGATATCGGCTTATTCCATACCAATTTGAGTACATTTTTTAAGTTTTGCATACTTTGCCTTAGTGCTGGGTTCTAATATTAGTATGTAAGAAGATTTTTAACATTACATAAATATTATTGTTCTGGCTCGCTGTATGTTTATGGCAAACTGTTAGTAAGCTGTTGATTAAATAAATAAATAGATATGATCAAATATCAAGTTTACCTTAAGAGGCAATGTGCAGCTGTAAGAAGCCATATGTCCGTGATCACTGACCCTCCACAGATAGGGTACGTCTTTTGCCGGAGCGACACCTGCCAGGGTACAGCAGCTATGGAAGTGTTCCGTCCAGACACGATGCGACGGGTGGAGCTGGACAGATTGGTATCTAGCAATTAAATTATATTATGGTGTCGATTACAAACAGCCTAGATATTTTTTATATTATATGGCAAATTGGTCATCAGATGAAAAAGGGACCGACTAGACTACCTTTGTAGCGCAGTGGCGGCGTATGCGACTGCTATGCTTAAGATCTCGGATTCGATTCCCAGGGCGAACCAAATGTGTGTATGATCTGCAAATATTTGTATCGGAGTTTCGGTGTTTTCTATGTATTATATGTATGTATTTACAAAAACGTATATATGCATTCTATTAGTTGTACAGTACTCACAACACAAGCTTTGCTTAGTTTGGGACTGGATGCCGTTGGGTGTAAGATGTACGAAATACTACAATTTATTTATTTAATCATGCCCTTTGATACCTGCCTTTTTAGAGAAATAAGTGTCTTTATGTCAGTTCTAAGCCTCCTATACACTATACCGCCAGTGGCATGGAGTTCAGGGGGATTAACACAGGGTTTTTATGAGGTCGTGGTATAACTCGAGTCGAAACGGGCCTTATATGCCCAAAGCACGGCCCTCCCACGGTAAAAGTTTGCCAAAAATATATTCAGTTATATATAATTTATTTTTAAATTATTCTAACTTATCGTTATTTAACGGCAGTATTATTACCTAAAAGAGATCTGCGTCTATGACTTGTCTGCTTGTCGCCTGCAAATAATAATATGAATTAATAATTTTTACATAGCGTTAATTATACTCATTTTTTAATTAGTTTTGGCCTACTATACCACCCTGGCCAGACATGTTGGCATAAGACTTGTTCCTATGTAACATCTTCTTTGCCATAAGTAAGCATACATATAGATCCATTGATGGATCTATATGTGTGCTTACTTATGGATATCCATCAATGGATCTATATGTATGCTTACTTATGGATAGAACTAAGTGGTGTGCAATTGGAGAGGTCTATGTCCAGGAGTGGACTGCGATGGGCTGATGATGATGATAATGTTGATGATTAGACAAAAATAATGTTGATGATTAGACAAAAAACAATCTGTATAGAGGTTTGCATATTTGATTTCAATCGGTGTAGAACTGTTTGAGTTCTTAAGGCGTACCTATCTACTTATTAGCTAAGCTTAATACTTTTATGTAATGATTAGATCACGTGTATTACGAATGTATTACATTTGCTTACCCATTAACTTTGACAGCAGGCAATTGTACAAAGCTTTGTACTGATCACGAACGTGGGGCTCATTCAAAAATGACAATATATCCTGTTTATGTATTTCAGCCTCTCCAGCTAACCCTGTGTAATCTAAATCTTTAGTTGCAATAATCGTTTCTTTATCTTCTCCATTAATATATAATACATTTATTAAAATGATAACAACTTTATAAAACATCATCTATAACATATATTTTTGGAAAATATTATTTTTTATGTACGTATTTTTACGTAACATTTTTTTCGTGTTATTTTTCACGCATATTATACAGCATGTTTGATTGTGGACATTGATTTTATTGCAAAATCTATTCCGATATCCTTTGTAATTATTAAAATAAATGGCCGTGAAATCATTTAAGTTTCTAAAGTGCAGTAAGTTATGCAACGGAACGATCCAGACGCCTGATCTCAGTCGCTAAGTGAGCTGCAGAATAGTTACTTGTTGCTATTGTATTTGTTCAGGCGTTTAACAACTTTGCTGTCATTGTGCTGAGCTAATGATTGGATACTCTTTAGCTGTGAAGCAAAGAGGAACACTACAGTGTTGTGCCACAATACGATTTTATCCGTTTTCTCTCTGAAGGATATATTTTGTGCAGTCAGTTATCTGTAAAGTGGTATTATTGATCTTCTTTTGCTATGTTACTTATAGGATGCTTAAGTAAAAAAATGTGACTATTCTACACAATTAAAATACCAGACGAAAATGGGAATCTTCTGTAATATAATGTAACATACTTATCAATAAGTAGTATGTTTAATTGCCACAAACTCCACGAACAAATCCTATATATAACTGGCTTACGTGATATGGTAAGCCGAAATCTCGTTTCTAAGGACCGGACATATCAAGTAGTGTAACTAATGGCTTGATTAAAAGTGATGGCTTAATTGAAAAGGAATCCTTAGAGTTTTACTTATAGTTCGTCTGTTTGTCCATGGCTTAGCTTAGAGACTGTTAATATAACAAGAAGAATAACTTGTAACAAACCCCTTTTTTTTTGACGTGGTGGAATGCCTTTACGCACTTCGCTCCCCCCCCTCGCGGGCACAGGGGATTCGCTTTGTGTGGGACTCCTGACTGACATGCCAGACTACCCACTAAACCACCACGGTGTGCCACTCTGCGCCTGAGACGGAAGAGATCCGGGAACCGCTTTCTTACGCCATCCGGATCAACTTGTAACAAACCCTACATCAACTCGAGTGACCATTGTGGTACAGTAGGCCAAAACCTCTTTTCTAAAGAGAGGCTTATGTATAGCAGAGGACTATTTAATGCTGTTGACGATGACGATAAAGATGATGATAACATAATTATGAGCTTACACGAGTACGCATCATGAATTTTGGCGTAACTAAGTAAGCTCTTACAGAAAGGCCGTGTTGTTACTAAGAGAGAATAAAATCGATTGATTGTGTCAAATGTCATTCATAAGTTGACAATAGTTGACTACTATGAAAATTCGACCAACAGCCGACATATTGAATTTTTAAAATCAAAAATATTCGGTGTGATATCACTCTTATAATGCGTACACTTCTATTTAATCAAGGAATCCCCCTCCCTAGTTTCCTTCAAACTTTTTTCACAGATAATAACCGTTGAGCGTATTCTTTTAGAGACTGGAAAGGGCGCGTCATTGTTCTCATTTCTGGGAACATTTTAACTTCACAAATAAAGTGATTATACTGTAAAAGTTTAGGGATTACGAGGGCATTTCTTTGTGGAATAGACAACGGTTTAACTTTATAATAATATCATTAATAGGAATCGATGCTGAGCGTTTGAAAATTTTTATGCAATTTAATTTGACATTACAAATGTTTGGTAAAGCATATTAATTAAAGTGCCACCTATAGAAGATTAACCATAGTAATTATAATTGGTTCTGTATCGCACAATGAAAGTTTTCACGCCGAAGGGCAATAAAACTTTTAATTTTTAGCAATGCTAGTTTGGTATGGTTCTTCTTTAATAATAAAAAAAAAATACTTAGGTATAAGTTTTTCCACAAAGAGATCTTTAAATTGAATTTCAATTATCTTACAACTACAAAGCAATAAGCAAAACTATTGTTAAATGTTGTTTGAGAAATTGTAAGCAACGTGTAGCTCGGTACAATAAATAAACTTCTCTCTCATGAAGGTTTACCTTGAGAGCTAACACGTTCCGAGTTCCCAAGAGACTGTTTTCGGACCCCTTTAGTCTCTCCGGATAATTTGGGGTAGCAACTAACGTGTGTACTTAGTTGAGTGTATATTTCTGAAAAGTTCGAACAGTGTACAGATACGCCCAAAAATTTTATAATGTTAAAGTTATTTATACTATAGCTTGTTGAAGCATATATTACCATCCTATTAGTTATGTAGATTATGTAAGAAAAAGCACTACATACTAATATAATATAATATTATACTAATAAACTCAATTCGAAAGTAACAATGTCTGTATTGCTTTCACGGCTTAACTGCTGTACCAATAGTTGTGGAAGGTATAGGGTACTTTTACCCCGATAACTGATGTAGAGGCTAGCAGAGCCGCAGGAAAATCTAGTAATAAAAAACAAGCAGTATATATTGGGTGGCTTGTTCAGCAAATGTAGATACATCGCCATTTCGTTAAGGCGGCCATTTTGGATTAATAATAATACCGATTATATACAATTGCATTGTCATCAGAACCTAATGGATATTTAAAATTTCAGCTCAATCGGAACTGGGGAAGTAGATCAAATGTAACTGGCGAGATTTAATTACAGACAAACATCGGGACAGGTGAAACTAAATACAAGCTTGTAAAACACGAATGATAACAAACTGGTAAATATTTGTCGTTAAATATAATATCATAAAGAACCGCTAACCCACTATATGCATATATATGAGTCAAGATGAGGTTTCATATAGAAAGCTAGATATAAACATCTTTAGAGTTAATTAACGCTTTATTAACCACTTAATGTAATCTCAATTTATTTATCACACAACCGCAACCTCAGTATTTATACATTACCATTATTACTGAAGTAATTACCGGAACGTTAATCTGCGGTAACAATTTTACACTGCTGTTGATTACGAAGATCTAATTCACTCAACAGCGAATCAACATTTTACCCGCATTCCACGTTTAATTAGAAATAAAGGGCTTAACTTTGTTGGAAGTTCGTGTAAGGAGGTAACGCGTATGTGGCGCTAATCTTTATCCGAAGAAAACTCGAAAAAGTTCGTGAGGACACGTGTCTTATTCTCTTTTTGCTTGCCATTTGCTCACATTCGCATTTTAGTTGTAGTGGCAAAATATAATAAGACAGGCTTAGACATATGATATTTTGCCTAGACAAGCTTAAACTTATATTATACGAACTAAGACTTTTTTATTTATCTCATACTTCTATTGAATTGCAACGATTGTGGACAGAATGTATCCACCTTTCCTTCAAAGTTCCTATTACTACCTGAATTTTGTTATTATATATATTAGTCGCACTTTACTTTGGAATATGAATAATATATAATAATAATAATAATAAATAATAATAATAATAATAATAAATGCGANGTGTGTGTGTGTGTGTTTGTGTGTGAATGTGTGTATGTGTGTTATGAGTTTGTTTATATAGCGTATGATATTGTATGTTTTAATCGTCAGCAATGATACGACGACGGACACGGTAAGATTAGAATACAATTTTAAGGAGGGCCTCTGTTTCGTCGTAGTCACGGTTATAAGAAGTCATTCTGTTTTTTTCTTTACATTTTCTTTTACATTTAATTCTTGTCCCATCAACAACTGAGAGTAGCAGATTCGGTTTATTATACAAGCGACTCGCTCTAAAACTGTAAAACTTTTGGGCAAATGAGGTTTTCACCGGCACAGATTTACAGACTGACATTGACATTTACAGACTTTATTTAAGTGTCTTCGGGAGTTAATCTTTTCATTAACAGCTGTATAGTTTATGTAGACATGTTTTTGAGAATAATTGCTAGCATAAAGTTTTCTAATCGTTAAGACGTTTGCATCATTATATAGACTGTTTGTGGTATAGAGACGCGGCTTAAAAAGAGCAATTTTTAAAATTAGTCGTTGCAACTTTCAGAATTTTTGTTGTATCTGCGCCTCCCCACGTGTAGATACCGTATGATAAAACGGACTGATAGAGGGACTCATAAACAATCCTTATAAGTTTCCAATCTGTAACGTACCTGAGATTTTTAAATATGGGAATTAGTTTTTGAATTTTTTTTACTAAATTTAAAAGGTGAACATTAAATGTTAAATTTTTGTCGAATTCTATGCCTAAATATTAGATTGAATCAGTTTTTTGAATGATTGGACAAGAGGTACAGTTTCCAGCGAACACTTATGAGCTTGCTTGGTTACAGTTATAAGCGTAGATGTTTAGATTTGTGTTGTCAGTTTTTTTATTATAGATTTAGAATGTAATATATTTTGTTTTAGAAGTGTTTAGTATCTTATATATATCTCTTATCTATATCTTATCTATATCTCTTATATAGTTTATTTAAAACGAGCCAATGATTTACCGTGTTGAATCCCTCCTGGGCAGCACGAAAAGTTTCTTCCCACGTCTCTACATAGAAAGTTACAGTTGTGTCATCCGCATAAGAAATAATATTACATTTTTTTTTAAATTAAAAATATGATTGTATGTATTTGACAAAACTAATAATTTCTAAGGCCACGTGAAGAAGAACAACATGGATCGAGATAGATAATTCGATAAACGTATGTCAGTTGTACTAAAAAGAAAAGTCTTTCCTCGTTAAAAGAATTACAGCAAGCAAGACTTATAAGCCATATTCAGTAACAATAGCCCCCTATTAAGCTGCGCGCCAGTACTTACGAGTTGAAACTTGACCTACCTCCGTGCAGCGACGTGACCCCGGCTAGTTAGTGGGCAAGTGGCCGTCACAAAGCCGAGGAGCACTCCACGCGTGGGTGAGAAGCGCGGCCTACAACTAACTATGTTGACACAGAGTTTATTGTTAAAGTTATTGAATAGCGTACATGACAAAGTTGTTGATGATCGTATAGAAAGAAAAAATATTGACCGAAATAATTATTTATTTATTTGATTTTAAAACTCTTTTAATGGTAGTAGTTTAAAATTGTTAGTCTATAAATATTGTAAAGTAAAAATTAGTTAGGCGTTTTAAAATAGGTATTTTTCATATCCCCATCTCGAAAAGAGTATTTTTGCCTTCAATATCTGAGTGCAAAAGCCGTTTTTATCCGCTAGAGGATAAAGTAAATTGAATTTAGAACGTCGTGTGCACTAAGTTTGTGAATTCAAAACATCATTCAACCCATTTACTTCTATCCAAATTTCTTTCAGCCAAATTTATCAAACAACCTTTTTTAATTTGTTAAAAACTCAGACTCGGAACCTTCTTGGTGTACTTTTTAATTTGCTTTGCTGGCACGATTTTCTTTAAGGTCATTTCGTTAAAATCTTAGGTTAAAAACAATATTTTTGAAAACAAATGAAAAACCTAAAATCAATAATTGAAATAATTTAAAGATTATTCTGTAATACTTACCTATCATAATATAGTATATAATAAATAATAATATGTACACTGAAATAAAAGTATCTTGTGATTGTAAATGCTTTTTTTCAGTTACTAATTTCCTCGCTGAGGTGGGATGGAAAGTTATGTGTTGCACTCGAGTGCAAAGATTTTTCACCTCGTGCTCTTTTGAGTCCCTCACTTACACTCTTGATTCTAATTTTTGCACTTTATGCTCGGTCGTCAAAATCGAGCACTACGATTTTAATGTATGTCACATCTATAAGTAACTTTCAAGAGCTTTTTAAGAGAATTCATTGTAATGCTGCAGGTGTCTGAATAAACGAGCTTTGCTTATAATGTATATAATATGGTAAAATTTATTAAAATACTAAATTTCATGAAAACCGTTAGAGTCGTATCCGTGATTCAGATATTATATAGATAAAATTGCTTATTTAAAGGTATGAGTTAATTTTGTATTTACTTTTATGTGAGTGGAACCCGAGGGAAAGTCACTACCGCTGCTGGGGGACGCGTGCAACGCAGAATTCAAGAAATCAGGCTTTAGTTATATCAAATACCTACTTAAGATTGTCCGTCACCTATGGAAAAGGAATATATACTTACATACCATCTATATCATTGATATATCTGATAAAAAATATAAATAATGTCAGGTAGCGGTTTCGGCAATAACAACAATGTATCTGTACGGCCCAGGCGAATATACCTCGGGTTGGATTACGACCAAACTGGGTGTGACATCTGCTTTAATCGATACCATTCTTTTATGAACGTTCTATAAGGGAACAGTAATGTTAGTTTAGATTAAGTTTAGGTCGATCCCATTATGGCACACGTGTTCACAATAAAATCTAGGGCTTAGCATGGATATAGATAACCTGAGAACACTCCAGGGGAACTTTAAAAAAATACATGAAATGACTAAAAAACACCCAGACTTGGAAGAACAACTTGTGGATCATAGAAAGTGTTGTCCCACGTCGCCCCATGGGGTGAAAATTTGTGTGATCCACAAGATCCGCAAGTTTGAACCCGCATCACTCATAATATTTAAATAGTTTTAAATAAATATGGTGAAATTTTCAGTAGCGGGCCTTCCTACGCAGTATCGTCATAAGCCGGCCTTTTCTTAAAAATAACATACAGGTGTGTTTAACTAGTCCAATAGACAAATGGAAAAGACTCTGGAATACATTAACGTAATTAAATCAAATGTCAGTATTGGGTTACCTAATGTTATATAACCGATCTCAAAATGTATTTATGCTCAATACTCATTCATAAAAATTAACTAAAGATGCGTTCACTGAGTGGGTCTTGTTCTAACTACAAATGTTTTATAAGTCGTCAATGATGATTCCTTATGTCGATGGAGTCATATTCGTCCAATATTAAAAAGTTGAAAGCCTATGAGACTGAAGCTTAGCTTGTAGCTTACTTTACAAACAGACGGATGGTAACTTATTTTCATACCTGTTAAGTAAGGTCTAGTCAAGATCCAATGAGAATCTCGCCTGACTAGCCGTTTGATTCATGTGACTAAACAGAAGCCGTGTCGTCACTCCGGCCGGTCATGGCTCTAACAATCTTTAACAATATAACAATCAGGGATGTTTTCAACAATCCCGGTAGGCCCTAGGGAACTGTCGTAATATATAAGCACGAAATTAAGGGTGATAACGAAATCAGTTTTATTCGACTCAACCTTGGGAGGGATGATTTGATAACCCCCGCTATAGGGCGCCATCTTTATTCAATCTTGGCCACCTTTCAATTCGGCCCGGGAACGCGTGACTAGAATTTTGGAAATGTAGGAAGAAAATAATTTTGGCGGAGTGGGAGACACCTCTTACCACACAGAAATTTCTCTTGTAAGTGTTAACTTGTAGGTAGTTTTGTTGAAAATATACTAAGTTTTCTTGGTGTGGGAAAAGTGAGGTGGTCGAACTCAAAAAACCTAACGGTATCCCAGCAATTGCTATTACTTTTGGAGTCTCATGTGTATGTTAAGAAGCAGATTCCTTGTGAAGATCGTGAATGCTTACTAGGTGACTAGGCCTGCCTGTTAGTCAATCCTAGTATCCCAGTACGGAGGGTTCCTTCTCACCTTGTTTAGAGATGCGCGGGCCCGGAGTTGCTTCTACTAGAACGGCAGATAGCAGGGTCTGTAGTCCTCGGTAAGGGCCTTGGAGGCTGAAGATAAATTTGTTATATATTTTTGTTGTATCTGAGTTTATTGTGTATCTAAATGTTTCGTAGTTTACTTTTATGTGTACCTATCTCTACAATATCTCTAACCAATAAATCAGTGAAGAATATAAATATCAATGTCAATAAGCACTAAGGAAAATCTGACCTGTAATATTTTTCCAAGTTGTCTCTAGTTATTTCTAAATCATGGAAGCCTTACTCGCGAATGGACTCATTCGAACTTGACGCAGCAGGCCGAAATATAAAACGCCGATGTGCGGTAGCGATAGACCGATCCACACGTGAGGACCAAGACTAATATAGATGTGACGATATGTGTGAAGTTCTGATTCTATAAATCCTTCTTAGGTGGAATTACATGTAGTGTTTAAAACATTGGTTATAAAAATTTCTATTTTAGGAATAAATATATATTTTTAAGGCACTAGAAGCAAAAGAGCAGGTGACTCACCTAATGAAAATCTCCCTATAAGTTCTCTCTTCAGAAAGAATCAGACCTAGGATGTATAAATCTGATGAAAGTCTAGTTGAAAATTAATCTATTTTAGTCGTACTTGCTCAATGAAAAGTAACGAAATAGGTACTTATATATAAATCTTTAAAAAAATAATAATTAGTAAGCGGATTTTGTTTAAGGCATTCTACACAAATAATGATGAGATAGCCTCAAAGGTTTATTGCAGCTATCGCATAAAGTAATTAGCCAGACCCCTGAATCGCATGCTCAAACTTTGAGCTAACTTTTAACAAGTTGTGAGCTGAGCTCAACGGATTCAAACTGTTGCTGCACCCGAACAAGTGGAATGAAACAATACTATAATGTGGTATTTGTTTCAATATCTCGGTATTAAGTGTTGAAGAATATGTACTGCATTTCTACGCTCAAACTCCAGGGGTATCCAGAAGCATACAAATTGAACATTTATTTTGAAATTATTATAATTTTTATTTCAATTTGAGTCCTGCTTATGTTATTCGAGCAAGTATATAGTTGTCCAGGCCAGGCTCTTTGAGGAGTAAATGAGAATATTAATAAACAAAGTTGTATTGTTTGAAATCATATATACAGAAGACATAATCTTGAATATCACACAATTTTTCTCCTAGATAGGAAAAAATCATGATGATGATGATTATGACATTTTAGAAAGCTAGGGGCCGTGGTTTTTTTAATAACAACAAACGCTGAACAACGAACGAGGCTCTGGCAACCGACTGATTGCGGTATACCCATCCCAACAGGCGTAGGTAGACTGGTGACGGGCAGCAGCGTCACCTGTGCAAAGAACTACGCCCTGCGATCACCAACCCGCCTGCCCAGCGTGGTGATTACGGGCAATAAACCTTCTAAAATATGGTGTTAAAATGGCACTGCGTCCTCCCTCAGTATAAACAAATTCGTGAGTATGATCGATACATCTCGCGTTTGTGGTAATGATACAAATAAACGAAGGAGTAATGTGTTTATTTTAGCCGCTTAGCTGTTCTAAAAGTTGTATAGCGGTCGAACAATAAATGTGCCCAAATAATTTAATAGTTCAAATACAAAATGTTTGTTGGTTCAACAAGAGTGTATATATGTAGGGTAATTAAACAATAATATTGCTGGAACGAACGCATAACTTATAACTCGTGGGGTGTCTCTTGGTGGAATAATAGTGTGTATGACTTTGGTAACAGAGTGAAAAGGGGTGTCTAAGATGTTTAGGAAGTATAGATATTGTAGGACTGTAATGTTTACCCGACTACGGTAGAAAGACATTTATGTTTTTCGATCATATATGAACGTTTCTCTACATTCTGAACGGCTAAGATTTAGGCTTGCGAGAAGTAGTGTGATACTGGGTCTGTGAAAATTATAGAACAGTAAACGATCTGTACCCACTTCGTTAGGCGTTATCCGCCCGCTTTTCTTCGACTTGATTTACAAATACTATTATTTTTAACTATTTTATTTGTTCAATCATAATGAAGTAAAGCACTTTAATATCAGAACAGTACTTTCGAAGATTACCCCTCCTACCAAACAAAGTCAAACTCACGATTCTTATTTTTTTATGATGGTTTTGTAGAACCCGTCTTGGGTCGAGTGGATATTTCTTTATAAAGACAACTACCACACTGGGAATACATCCTGTCCAACAGTGGGCTAAATAAATGAGTGTAGGATTTTATTCATTTTTAGTTTTTAAGCGACTTGAAAAAAGGACGAGGTTATTAATTCAACTGTATTTTTTTATGTCTTTTACCTCTTAAATTTCGACTGCGTGAACCAATTTTGATGATTATTTTTGCGTTTGAAAGCTTGTGCTCCTCATGTGGTCCCATTTCAGTTTGGCCTTATTTTCACGATGGTTCTTTTCTGTTTTTTCTTATTTCCTTTTTATTTATTTAAGTTAGAAAAACAATATACAATAACAGACATAAAACACCCATTAAACTTGTAGTGGTTTCTTGAATAATCTACATTTCATTCTGTTTTGTTTAATAATCTACAAGCACCATAGAAACAAAAAATCAGGTACATATATATGAATTATACAAAATTGTTGGTAGCACTACGATAATTAACAGGCAGGCGTACTATTATTTCTAGCGTTTGACCGGTACAGTTGTTTTCGTTTGATGAAGCCATAATATTTTTACCTAATGTTATGAGGCTCAGAGTATATACAGAATGATGGGGTAACTATTACGAGCTTCTATTTTTTACCTGTAATAGGCGTATTTATAATAATATGGTTTATGTTAGATGATTTATTTATAGGTTTATGTTACATTACTGTTTGCTTTGGGTAAATAGATATTTTTGACTGTTTTTTTTAGTTAGATGATTTTATTTTGTTTCTAGTTTCCACTGGTATTTTATTTATAAGTCTTGTTAAGAGGTAGCCAGTAGTTCGTTTACCGTAGTAGTTATTAGCTGTTTTGGTAGCTAGCATTTTATTGACCATTTGACGTGTCGTGATTGGTTGTTTAATTAGATTACAATGGAATTTATAATAAATAATTTGTAAATTTTTAACTTTTATTTTTAGTTTTATAGAAAACTAAAAATAAAAGTAACTCTTTAATGAACTGGTGTTACTTTACAAGATTGTTAAATTTGTAATTATTTACACTCAGACTCGAAACAACAATTTTCTGAACACAAAGTCTTGTCCCTTAATTAAATTGAAGTCATGACAGTTAGTGCAGTAAGTATAGTTAAAACTATTAAGCCATTCATACAGTTAAAATCATCGAGTCCCGGAGGAATTCAATATAGATAGATTCTTGCTTCTCCTAGTAACAGATCAATATATAACTGTTAAATCTATGTCGAAATATACATAGCTAGAACATACATGGCAGCACTCAATACATTAGCATACATTAACATAAAAGACATCACTAATTCAGTTCTACCATGTCCTACGCGTTAATTAGTCATTTGAATGATTAACCCCGGCCCGACACAAGGGACAAGATAAATATCTGATAACTTATTCAGCGGTGATATGGTGATTAGTTTGGAGTCTAGGAAAATAGAAATTCGTTTTGAACAACAAAATTGTTTTGTATGTGTAGATATACAGGTAATACTTGTAAAATTTCGTAATTTATATATGTTCTGGAGGCGCTCAGAGACCAGTTCCACTCGTTAATTAGAAACAATCACCGAGGTTAAGCAATGTGGCAACGATACCATGAGCGTCTCCATGATTCAAAGGTCACGTTAAGCAGTCAGTCCCGGTTGTTATGTGTTAGTGTATATTTTATAAACACAATATATGTCATTCTAATGTTATTGTCATATTGGTTATTTTTTATCTATGATGCACACATCATAGATAAAAAATAACCAATATGACATTGACAGTGTTGCCACAGCAACACTGCTCTTGTACGCTGTTCTGTGTGTGTCGAAAGTTATCTGCACTTGTTATCAAAATACATCTCGGTTTATACTAATAATTAGTTTTCTTTATGCCCAAAACCCATCATTATGATAGGAAAACAGTCGTGAAACTTAGTTGCAGGCTTTTGGATGGCCTAAAGACACCCAAGGATAAGATTACGTAGCCACAACGTTGTTTTTCCAGTTCTCAATCCGCACTTGGCGTGGGGACATACGGTCTTAACCCTCTCCAGAGAGGAGACCTGAGCCCAATAGTGGGATACTATACGTTGGTGATATGTACATATATTGAACTGATTGACATATTTATTTTAGAAATTGCTCAATAATTCCAATTATCACTAATGATGACGAATGTGGAGGGGACGAATGATAAGGAATCATTAGATAGTTACGAATATAAAGTGATTTTCCTTGTTACTTTGTTTTCTAGCCAAGATCTGACGATGGAATTCTGTAACTGTAAGTGAAATATTTATAGTGATGAAAGAGTTTACGATTGCTCAAAATATTTTTTTATATAAATTAACACGAAGTGTAAATTAAATAAAGTATGGAATTGGTGTTTAAATAAAATCGTAAATGAACATTATACAATAAAAAAATCTAAAAAGTTTTTCTCGACTCTTTATTAAACATGTAGTATGAAGGTCTAGGTATTGATTACAGGTTCACATTTGTGTCATAGAATATTAAAGCAGCCTGTCAACATTCTGTCTCCGTGAGGTTGTATAATAATTTATACGTTTGCTTCTAATGTATGTGTGGTGAACATATTGAGGTATTGAGGTACTCGGAATGGTTTACATTTAGGACACACATTGATTAGGAACCACAGAGTTTTTGTTGATAGAACAGGTGATAATTTGAGGGTGGAATGGTGCAGTGTTTATCAGTCATAAGAAATAAACAAATTGGATTACAGATAAAAAATGTAAAATATGATCAATAAATAAATGTTGTGATTTTTGGTATAATTTATTCCTTTAATTTTTTATTTATACTTAAGAAATAAATTAGAAGTTTGAACTTAACGACGGTTTCCGCACTAAGTCCGAAACATGTGTCTTGGTAACCAAGACATGATACCAAAACACGATTATTGAACATTCATCGGTGCTAGTTCTATCGTTAAAAAAATCACCAAACATTATCGAAAATCACTAAAATATTTTAGTCGTATCAACGACGATCTAAATATCGAAGATTGACACATATTTGTGTGTAACTTTAGTGACCAACCCAAAAAAATATCTTTTTTGGGTTGGTGACGCAATAACAGAAATTAGCATTATGGTCACCTAGACCTGAAAAGGGGTTCTAGATGACGGAATATTTTGTCGTAATCTTTTCAATGAAGTCAGTAGTTTTGGAGATCTTACTTTTATTAAGACATCACTCGTTCATCGAATACCTATGCTATATTTGTAACCATTGACAACGATTTGCTTTTAAGTGAAAAAATAAAAAACTCGTAATATAAGTACATTTGAGTAAATTTTTTGGAATTTTCAATATAATCTTAATATTTTTTTGAAACTAAAATTAAATTCTTTGAGAACATCAAAAGATCCTAATGCGTTATTGGTAGTTCACTAAAAATCATACCAAAACACGATTATTGAACATTCATCGGTGCTAGTTCTATCGTTATATATATATATCACATGGGTTTTTTCTATTTCAATTGTCTACCTACCGAGATGAAACTAAAACGATTGATTACACTTAGTTATAATCCATCAACCAATTTTATCTCAAGGGCACACGTTCAACTTGAACATACAATAAAATAATAACACAGCTATGAAGTCGCTACAATATATGACAAAATAAATTGCCTACTTTTACTACAAAGAAGAGAAGCGATTTCCCAAAGTCCTTTTGAATAAGTCCTCTTTGGATTCGGTGAGATCCATTTATTTACGGAGGAATACGGCGCGGCATTTTTAGCGAAACTTCAGCAAACTTCGTAGTATTGAGGCAGGTCTGGATTTGTAGTGTAGTCTGTTTAGAAATCCCTCTCGTTAGTGATGGGACGTAAATGTATGGTGATTTAAAACTTGAATAAAAAGTGATTTTGTCCGTCAAAGATCAGAGTTAATTCTTGCCTTCTTATTGTAAATAGTACTAAGCATGAAGTTGTATTATCAAACGAAAATGTCTCTAAATTCTCTTATTTTAGTAAAGCATTTTCCAAATTATCATTTGTGTGCAATGTATAATGTCTTCTTTTAGAATGACCTATTGTCTTATTTTAGTGAATTTTTGAAATTTAGACAACTTTGAAATTTAGGCAGGACGAACGCATTTACAGTGATTTTAAATATAGATTTTTTTCGAATAACAGATTTAATACATACCTAGTATTTCCTTGTTATTGAATATTACTTCATTGAACTTTCAGCTACTTGTTGTCAAGATGTAATTGAATGATGGTACTGAAGCGTTCGGGTGATACCCCCCCTCTACCTAAGACAATAAAGTGTGATAATAATTTTATCCTGCGCATGGCTATTATTTAACAGTAGCTTTTGTGTATTTAGAAATATTGAAGTGAAAACTGCTTCAGGCACGTCCTCGTCACCTAAAGTTTTCCATAAGTGATAAAGTATAACGTGTATTACCATATAATTCATAAGTTACTTAGTTTTAACTTCTGTCGGTGCACCCCAATAGATTGTTCCATTTTTTCAATACTATAGGCTGTACCTAGTTGGTGATCACTTAGTCCTTTTTGATACTTATAATGTTTTTGTTATTACTAAGCTTTTCCGTAATATTTTACTGATAACTATAAACTACAAGTTCCTTAAAGTGTATTATCGTGTATCCTAAATATTTGAGGTTGTGTCCTTCGTGTGAATGTTTCCAGATTATCGCTAGCAAAATGACACTGATCCCATCCCTATAATGTTATTATTCCAGTCGGGTCCAGTCGGTTTGATATTAAAACTTGGGCGATATGTTTCACTGGATTCATGGTCGGTCTTCAGATGCCTTGAGTCGAGTTGCGCGGATACAAATTACACTTGAAGCTCACTTTAAAACTATGGTACAGAGGGATGACAAAGCTGCGTGTATTTGTGTGGTTTGGTTTTATTAATAAAACGTTGTGCCTGTATTATTTTTTTTTTGTTTTGTTGCCGTATTTTGTACTTGAGGAGTATTTTGTTTGTGTTTTTTTTTCAATCAGTGTTGTGTTAACTTTTCTGAGAAACGTAAGGTGACTTCGTAAAAAGAGACGTAAATGTGTAATTGGAAATTGGGTTGAACTTGCTATTTGTTTTTTATAAGGACTTCTCTATTTAAATTAAGTACCCATTAAGTTATAATTGAGGCGCTCATAGCCCAGTTGCACTCGGTGATTAGACACAATCACCGAGAGTAAGCAAGGACAGCGCGGTCAGTACCTGGATGGGTGATCGCTGGGGGCATGTTATCATGAGCGTCTCCGTGATTCGGAGTTCACGTTAAGGAGTCGGTCCTGGTTGTTATCATACGATAACTTGTTATCATACGACAACAGTCGTGAAGTTTAGTTGGAGGCCTTCGGGCGGCTTAAAAACATTCAACGGTAAGGTACGTACCACAACGTATTCTTGCCAGTCCCCAACCCGCACTTGGCCAGCGTGGGGACGTATGGCCTTAACCCTCTCCTGAGAGGAGATTCGAGTCCAGGAGCAGGATATTATGGGTTGCTGATGAAGTTATAATCATGTTATAAAAAAATTGAAAATCATAAAAGTCATAGTAGTAATAATATTAATCCTTATTTTTCGCTTTTGAACTAGCCAATAACTCATATGATTCATAAAGATTAATTTCGTCGCATGGATGAATAAATAAATTGAATGTTATACCAAACGCCACCAGACATACACGCTTCAAAAGCAGTATCTTTTTCTTGATAATCAAACACAAAGAAATATCTCTGTCTGTTCCCATTCCCTGTCATAACATATAAAAGCAAATATTTAAAACAAGCCAGATTTGGCGACAAAACAATACACAAAAACATGCGTACAACGCGGAACTCGAATATTTTACACCAATAAGGAAAACGTTGCGGTGAGGTGAAAAACAATAGGCTTTAAAAAGGCCCACACAAATATACGCAATTTATGTTAGTCGGGGTATACGGACTGTATAATTTTTGCATGAACTTGGGCCTATATGTGCCGTGCTCGAGTACCCGTTCCTGCAATCTTCAAAACGGAAGCGCTGTTCATTTTTTTGGGTAATACTCATGGTATTAAATAGGAGTATTTTTAAGCATGACTGTTCATCTTAAATTTTTAAGATTATTTATTTTTTGTGACCTTGAAAAGTACTGAAATGCAAATGTATGTATTTTATTTTAGAATGTATTGGAATTCCATCAGGTGCTGACACTCGAAAGTATAAATTACGTGTTATATGCTCAACAATATTGTATTAAGTCAACAGAAAAAGAAAACAGCTTAACTGAGAATGGTTCGTAAAGTGCAGCAACCATGATAATGTATAGTGATATTTTGATTTTGACGCTTTACCACTTATAATTTCTTTGTAGAAAACTACACAAAAAGCTGTAACCCCAATCCTTATTTGCCAATACAGACAGGGAAACTTTATAAAGCAAAACTATAATATTTATATATATTACATATTTTCATATGAGTATGTATGTATAGTATTTTATTTTCTTTTTTCTTTTATTTATTCTATAGTACTATTATTATTTCATATCATTATTTATTAAATTTGTAATATAATTTGTTTTTTGTTTTTTTTTTCTCAAATTTAAATACCCTGCACCAGCTTTAAATGAAACCAAATTGCAATGAGTAATAAGGCCGCCCTTTGTACATCACATTTTCATTTTTTTTCTTTTTTTATAATTTTTAGAATTGTACATTATGTGTAAACCTTGGTGTACAAATAAAGTATTATCTATCTATCTAATGAATTCAGACTTATCTTTTTTTACCACATGTAAGCCTCAATATAGTATTCTAACAACGATTTAAACCATAAAATATATATTCAACAAAGCTAGTAAGCCTATTCAAAACACGCATTTACACATACCACACAAAGCACACACATAAACAATATTTTCCAAAGTCATCCGGTGTCCGGAACCTATTGCTCGCGCAAATCGAATTACACTGGTATTTTAGCTAAATCATGTTCAACTAATATATTTCTGTTCTCTTCCTGATTGCATTCTATAGTCTGCATACTCTTGTTTATCACGTCTATAGTCTTTTTGTTGCCCTGTGGAATTCAGCTATACATATATTTATGCTAACTTTTAACTGAGAACTGTTAGAATAGTGCGTTCATTCTTGTTGCACAAAATTATATCTCCTTACTCCGAGTTTTTTCCCAAGCCAGATTGGGTCGGCTTTAAGTCTTCTACAATACGGCCCAATTTTAATTATTTATTTGACTAGCTAATGAAGAACGACAATTGTACGATTTTTTTTAGGTCTTCAACAAATCTTAACGATTTGTTGGTAACTGGAACCAACGTGCTCTCCGAGGCATGGGGAGATCTCAATGAATTAAAAATGGTAGCCCACTTATATAGTGAGCTGGTTGGAATTGCTTAAGATTTCAATGCTTAACCACATTGGCCATGTAGGTACCACTGAGCTAAGGGGAACTCAACTATAATAAAAAATCTATTTCATCGATTTATGTTATGAATAATTCTATTCACGGTTAATCTATTATGGATATTCCAAAGTATTTTGAGAAAAAAAATTCAAAATGCTTCAATATTAAAAATAACATTAAAACAGCCACCATCAAAGAGCCATTCTAAGTCACATGGACATAGACCTGCAGCCAATCGTGAAGAATAGTTTATTCTCTCCATTAGCTCCTATGTATTTTTAAATTATACATGACTATTTGGCAGTAAATGATTACAGGACGCAAATAGATTGAAACTCTGACATATTAATATACGAGCTCTTTAAAATTGAGCAGCAGTACATATTCTAAACTTGTTCAAATAAACTAAATCTTTAGCCAGGATTACCTTTCCTGGTATAGAGATGGCCACAACAGTACCTTTATCTAAATAGTTAGGTAGAGTATCTCGGCTATCTGGAGTATTTTAATTAAACACTTGCTATCAGACGGTTAACTTTATTCATTAGCTCAGCCGGTGACAATTCGGTGGAATGGTAAACTTCTGAACTGTTCCGAATACTTTCGTTCAGAATTTGTTTGGAGTTTTAACTGTTTTTTATATTCGATGTGTGGGTTGTTTGATTAATAGGATTTGTTATTTAGTGCAAATTGTTGAAAGTCCCGAAGTCGCGTGCGTGACTCGTGATTGTTAAACTTTCGAGTGAAATTGTTATTGATTGTTTTTACTATTGGGCGGTTTAAAATACTACATAAATATTCTATTATGTAAAAATGATATTTTGTAAAACATGTAGTTTTAAATACAATGTTGTGTCCACGTAAGAAAATATGTATGATTACTAAGTGTACACAGAAAATTAAATATATTAAATTCTTCAAGAAAACGAAAAGCCACAAAACATATACAAAATAAATAATAGCATAAGAACAAGTTTTAAATGTAAAAACTATTATAATGAAATAATATTGGAGTTTTGACCGATTATGGATTGTTGTGGAATTACAAGTTATGTTCAAATCAAATTATGTTCATCTATTTTATATAAAATATGGCCAATGAAGGTGACGGCTCATCAGATGGTAACTAACTCCGCTTAAGACTTTAATTCTGATTTTTGTAAAGAAACAGTTTCAATTAAAAAACTTATAATTATTTCATGAATATCGAAGATACGACATCTTAATAATTTTTACTTGTCAAAGAAGAATCAATTGTACTGGAAATCATCTGTCTGATTTTGAAAGGAGAAAATTTCCAACTTCCATAGGATTATCAGCTAAAGTTGTCTCTTTGGGAGACCTTTCATGTGGTTGTTGAGTTCAAGCAGTTTTGTATCCTTATGTATATATCTTCTTGTATCCTCCAATACTTTTTTGGTACACCTTAGTCTAGTTCGTTTGGATACACCAATGACATCTTAAACGTTTTATCTGCCCTTACTTAATTATTTACATATTATGCGCATTTGGTGCACTATCGGACTTTATACTTAAAACATTTTCTTCCAGTCAACCAATGGGTGATATATGTGGGTGCACAATTTTAACTTCGGGTGCATTTTTTTATGGAATAGGGGTTAGCGAGCAGACGTATCGCCTGATGAATAGCGACTACCGCCGTCCATGGACACCCAAAGGATGGAGATAGGGATGGGGACCCCTCGTAAAGTGGTTAAAACCCGTTGGGTTTTAACCACTTTTTGAGATTGAAGAACTGAAGAATTATGCCTCATCATTTATTTAAGGTCTCTTTTCTTTCGGATTTCTACTTATAGTTTTCTTATGATTATATTGCAACATATTCTTCAAGTATTTTATCCCTTCCTTAACGAAAATTTTCCAGGTAACATGTATCAGACCAAGTAGAGTGAGAATACTGCAGCCGAAAAACACGTTGAATATACCGCCCAGTTGAGCTGAAATTAACAAATTAATATTAATAATATAAATAAAAAAAATAATGTATGCAATTTATTATTCTAAAATCTTATTAGCTGTATACTATAGTACAAAGAGTGTTTACTTGGATAATTTGCCTGTACTTGTGTTGGGAAAGCTATTGATGTGACAACAAGCTTTTACTTACTACCACCTGTCAGCTGTTCACTAGTACTATCACTATACTTGCTTCTTTCAATTGGCAAGAACACTAACATCAAAATGTCTCAACTGGCAGCCATCGAATCTGCACAGAAGAGCCTGGAAGATATCTTCACAAAACGAATGGGTGAACTTGAGGCACAGATACAATGCAGCGCACCAGCTAAGGACACCGTTGGTAGGCTTGCTGAAGAATTAAGAACATTCCGCGCGCTTGTATTCAGTATGCTGGGTTTAATACGGAGGCAGATAGGTGAATGCGCCAAGACTGTAGACATGATTGAAACCAGACATAGACGGAAGGCACTTGTGTTCATTGGAGTTCCTGAAGTTGACAAGGAGAACTGCATTGAATTAATCCTGGGCCTTCTTCGCAGTAAACTGGATCTACAGTATTCAACATCATCCCAAAAGTTGCCACAAACTTGGTAGTCACAAGAGTGATCAAAAGAGGCCTATATTGGTGAGGTTCTCCTCCTCAGACTTGAGGTCTGCAGTCAGGAGGGTGAAGACTAAGCTCAAGGGTACGAACATCACGGTCAAGGAGTATCTAACCAAGGCCAGACAGACTACATTCACTCGAGCCCGCCTCCACTTTGGTGTCAAGGGCTGTTGGACCCAAGAAGGCGCCATAGTGATCAAAGTTGCAGATGGAAGCCGGGTTAAGATCACGTCGCTAGGGGAATTGGAACCACTGATGCTGAAACAACCAAAACTGGGACCGCGTAACGAAGGGCAGCACTTCATCGGACGCCAGTGGGACGTCCAATATTACCAGGAATACCACCCGTAAAAACTAATTTCCGGGTTCTTATGTCCATTTTATCAGGCATTCAATAGAAATTAACTCTTATGAACCTCTACCAACATGATTTTAAAAATTACTTCTTCTTCTTTTGATGAATGGCAATCAGCCGGATCAGCTATTTCTGCCAATGTCAAGTATTTCAAGTCTTCAATTCTAAGTCTTTGAGTCTTCAAGGCTTCGTCGTGATGGAATTAATGATAAAAAATATAAAAAATGTGGATGACATGAAATGGGGACCGTCTTTCGCAAAAACAAAAAACGATCTCCTTTTAAAAATTACATAACACTCTAACATCGGTTCCACTGGGACTGCGCAATCCACACGTCAAACTTTGACGCTTAAGATTTATCAGTTGACGTTTACGAAGGGAGTTTCGTGGTCGATGCGTTCTGTGCTAACGCATAATCTCGTATCAACCATCGATGCCTCTGTATTTTAATGATTATTTTATTTAACTTTAAAACTTACCTTGAAGATTGTTGTAATTTCTTTTTCTTTTTCCTGTGTTTTAGATTATTGTATGAATGCTTGTCTTGTTCTTGCCATTTTTCCTTAAAATACTAGTGTAAGCCGACGGGTGATGCATTGACGTGAGTACTGATTTGCTTAATATCAATTTAAATATTTAATTTCCCCAAGATATTCCATTTTCATAATTGCCTATATATACTTATATATATATTTTTATTTANGACGTGAGTACTGATTTGCTTAATATCAATTTAAATATTTAATTTCCCCAAGATATTCCATTTTCATAATTGCCTATATATACTTATATATATATTTTTATTTATACATATATAAATTTATATTATTATTCTATTTTATTTCTTTATTATTCATATTTATTAATATTAGGAAATATGTCTGATATTGACTCCTATTACTCTGCTAATGACTCTGTTCACTCGTTAACAAATGAAAGTTTTACTTCGATAACCGAAAACCTCGGGGATATGCTACGCAGTACTTTTAATCGAGAATGTCGTGATATGCTTAATGTCTGTCACATAAATGCTCAAAGTATACCCAGTCACTACAGCAATTTACGGAAATCTTTCAACGATTCTCATGTGGACGCCGTACTAGTTTCTGAGACTTAGCTTAAGCTTCAACTACCTTCCACTTTGTATCCTCTTCCTGGCTTTATCCTCATCAGAAATGGCAGATTGAACAAAAGAGGCGGCGGCGTTGCAATATATCTACGTGCCGACTTGTTCTACAACGTTTCCTTCATATCACCGCCTGACTCGGCCGCCGAATATCTCTTCTTGGAGGTTTGCTTCAGGGGAGCTAAACTTATCCTAGGTGTCGTATACTGTCCTCCAGCCATTGATAACTTCACCGCATTCGAGTCGGTTTTAGAATCTCTAGGGTCTGACTAGAAACATCACATCATCATGGGAGACTTTAATACTGACCTCCTATCCCACAACTCTCCTCGTTGTCGTAAATTACTAGACATATTATAATCTACTAACTGCATAGTTTACCGCTTCAAGCTACACACCACAACCTTACTGGGGAGGATACCTTGCTTGACCTTATATTCATTTCATCTCTTGAGAAGGTTTCAACGTACGGCCAGTACTCAGCACCTGGTTTCTCACATCACGACCTAATTTATCTCACATACAGGATTAAAGCGCCAAAGCCAAAGCCAAAAATGATGTCCAGGCGTTGTTTTAGACGCATGAACCTAGACAAACTTCGGGGGGATGCTTCACACATCAACTGGGAACCCGAAGCGGCAGCAATCACGATCGAAGAAAAGGTTCAAATACTGAACGAAAATATCTTGCACCTATACGATGTTTACGCGCCGTTGAGGAATGTCAAACTAAAACATCCGCCAACTCCCTGGTTGACGGACAGCATCCGCACCGCAATGCGGAGGAGGGATCAGGTTTTCCGGTGTTTTAAGAGAACACGAAGTGAAGATTCTTGGCTTGCCTACAAAGCCTCTAGAAACAGGTGCGATCAGGTAATACGTAATGCTAAACGCCGTTATATTCTCGAAAACATTTCTACATCTTCTCCTGCTGATATCTGGAAGTTCCTAAGGACTCTTGGTATTGGAAGTGAACGCCACATTAATCCCCCAATGAGCATTGCTTTAGATGATAACAATCGTCATTTCAGAACTCCCACTATTTTGGATCATCAAAGCAAAGCCGAAACCATCGATTATGTGGCCCGACTGCCTAAACCCAAAATAAACAGAGGAAGTTAAGCGATTTGTAATGTCTATAAAATCAAATGCACCAGGAAGCGATCACATTAGTCTTCTTATGGTAACTACTATACTAGACCAACTCTTACCCGTCATAACACACATAATCAATTATTCCCTGGACTCCAACTGTTTCCCATCCTTATGGCGCAAAGCTTATGTACGTCCATTGGCCAATGTATCTATCTCCCCTCTCTTCCTTCCCATTTTCGTCCAATATCCATACTCCCATTCCTATCCAAAGTCCTAGAAGCCTATGTACATAAGCAACTATCTTAATTCATTTACGAGAACAACTTGCTCAATGTGTATCAATCAGAATTCAGACCTGGACATAGTACAGGAACAGTGCTAC
This sequence comes from Hyphantria cunea, assembly GCA_003709505.1. NCBI lineage: Eukaryota > Metazoa > Arthropoda > Insecta > Lepidoptera > Erebidae > Hyphantria > Hyphantria cunea. The sequence goes on from PKRV01000060.1 coordinate 133,474, forward strand.
TTAAGGTGACACTGGACATTAAGGCGGCAATAGAAGAAGGAAAAATAACCGTACTAGCTCTAGTCGACTTTTCAAATACCTTCAACGCAGTGAACCATGATATTTTGCTTGCAATACTTTCCCACTTCATGATCTCCAACGATTCACTGGAATGGTTCTCATCCTATCTTCGTGGACGCCAGCAGTCTGTCCGCACTGAGGAATCGGCATCCTTTTGAGCCGAACTTGACTCTGGCGTTCCTCAAGGCGGCATTCTTTCTCCACTTCTCTTTTCGCTATTTATCGGCTTCGTAACTCACAAACTTCAGTGTTCGTATCATCTGTATGCAGACGACCTGCAGATTTACTCACATGCGAGAGTAGAAAACATTGACGAAGCAATCGACAGCATCAACCACGATCTGGATGCAATAAAAAACTGGTCCAGCAAGTTCAGCTTAAACGTGAACCCGTCCAAATGTCAGGTGATCTTCGTGGGAGCCCAAGAATGGTATGTAGAATTGACTATGACGCCATATCAGATATCATTTTTGATGGTTCAGTATTGCCCGTTAGTCAAACAGCCAAGGACCTTGGTCTGTACATAGACATAACCCTGAATTGGCAAACTCAGGTAACCAGGGTCAGTCAAAAGGTCACGAATATTCTGCGTGGCCTCTATCGACTAAAAAATTTTCTCCCGATAAAAAACAAGACCATGCTAGTGCAGACGTTAATTTTCCCAGTGATAGACTATGGTGATGTGTGTTACCTCGACCTGAATCATATCTCCTCAATAAACTGGACCGACTTCACAATAATTGCATTCGATTTATATTCAACTTACGAAAATATGACCGACCGATAAGCGGATACATGGGTATCTGCTTATCGGATGGAGCTGTCATGGTTACCTATAAGGAACCGCCGCAATTTACGGGCGTTGACAACGTTGCACTCTCTTCTTCACTTTCCTCACTCACCCACTTACCTAACATGCCACTTACAATATCTCTGCTCTAACCATGACAGACATCTTCGCTCCTCCGATAATCTCCTCCTTCTTTGTCCTTCACATTCCTCTCGAATTATTCATTCTTCCTTCACCGTACAAGCTGTAAATCTCTGGAACGCCCTACCCTTAGATATTAGATCGTGTACCAGCCGAATAAACTTCAAAATTGGAGTTCGCAATCATTATCGAGATTTGTCGACGAAGTCATCGGCATAATTTATCTGTCCATTTATCATTGCATATGTATGCATGAATTTTACCCATGTCTTATGCGAATATATGTATATGTATGTGTGTATTTATGTGTGTAGGTATGTATATGTATCTATATGTATATGTTTGTATAAGTATATATTGGGTGTATGTATACGTGTGTGTATGTATATATGGGTACGCATACGTATGCGTATGTGTGTATGCGAATATTCTATTTATGATATTTATGTTATATAATGATATCTTCATGTACCTTGAACAACCTTGTACAATTCGAACAATAATTTTCACTTGCTTCAAAAATACACCAATTGCACGTAGCTCTGTACCACCTAAAGGTTGACTGGAAGATAATGCCCATGGCATTAAGTCCGCCTTTTGCAATGTAATTGCATGAAGATTAAATAAATAAATAAATAAATATAAAGTTCTCCGAATTGAGCAGACACAGATTTGGGATTTGGGAAGATTTGGGAAAATTATTTCAGTACGACACATGTAATATAATGTAATGGGTTTAAGCCATTTAATGCCCAAGTCAAAGATAAGCAAAGTCCAATACTTTAAGGTTCCCCCTCTGAAAAAGAAGAGTTTAGGCTCTAGAAATGTTACTTATTCTGTGTAAAGTAACGATAGAACACTCACCATATAGATCCAAGTTAGTGAACATAGAAAAACGTTGAAAGGTTCTGTGCAGACCCGCTTGTATAAATATTCTAACAATAGTTACTCTTTTGAAGTCTAGCCCTGTACTGATCAATCAATCATGAAATCATGAAAAATATATTTTTCAAAATGAATTTAAAATCTGCACTCAATGTTCAGATAATCATTTTCATACAGGAAGAATAAGGTACTAAAATAATCAGTGAAGATGTAGCTGAAATATAAATGATGAATATTTCAGAAATCTGACACACAACGGTGTTTAGTTTTAAACCAAGTAGAGTTTGTACAATTATAGCTAAACCTGACTGATAGAATACTGACATATTTTGTTTTTTTTATTACATAAAAAACATTGAAAACATTTGAACTCCGAAACAAAACTGGCATTTTATACAACATTATAATAAAGATGCCATATTGGCACTATGAAAAACTTACGTAAAAGTATATATAAGTATGTATAAGTTTCTACAATATAGTAAACTTACTGAGAAGTGGATAGAAAAAATTATAATCTACTTCTACATTTCAAATTGACAATCAAGACTATCGCAAATTCCTTTGATTTCTTCAAGAATTTTAAACCGGTTTTGATAAATATTAAAAAATATGATAAAATCTGCTTACTAAATATGGTCGAGAGGTGCTACAGCGGGATCGAGACCGAAGGTTGTTGTTTTAATGTTTTCTATATCTACCTCACAAGTTGACAGACATTGACAACTGTTGCCGTAGGATACTGTACAATAAAAAAACATTAATACGAGTTTTTTTATGGAATAGGGGGCAAACGAGCAGACGTATCGCCTGATGGCAAGCGATTGCCGCCGCCCGTAGACACCGGTAACACCAGAGGTATCACAAGTACTTGCCNGCCTGATGGCAAGCGATTGCCGCCGCCCGTAGACACCGGTAACACCAGAGGTATCACAAGTACTTGCCGGCCTTGGGGGATGGGGAGGGGGAGGGGAATGAGGGGAAGGGTTGGAATATGGGTCTCCGGTATCCTCACTTATTCGGTGAAACACAGCGCAGGCGCTGTTTCACACCGATTTACTGTGAGGCCGCGGTATCACTCTGGTCGAGCCGGCCCAGTAGTATATCCGATAGGATATACTACCGTAGCCATATTTACGGATACCCCGATAGGGAATACATGATCTTATTTTATAGAAATATGTAGATGCAGATCAAATGAAAATGTTCTCGTAGCTGATTTCGGCTACGGCGGCCAGTCTTAACGGAGACCAGCCAACTACGCAGAAAAAAAATTACCGGTTATCCGACTTGATCGGGAATCCGACAGGACCGACGGCTTTACGTACTCTCTGAGGCATGGGGGCTAAGACCCCTAGGTCTATGTAATCATTGTCGAAAATTGGACATCTGACGAAACAATAAATAATTTTTAACAAGCTTATCGTCTTAAACACTGACGAGATCGTATCTTGAATAGAGCTGTAGGTATAATAAAGCCTAAAATAACTGACTGATGTATGCAAGAGATATGTTAGAAAATCATACTATTTTGGATCTTGTGTCTTCACTGTGGAATAGTAGGCCCCGCCCTAAAGTCATATTTTATGGACTTGTGGCGACTTCCACATACAGCGCAACAACATAAAATATATAACAGCGCCATCTACCGAAGAAACATCGAACTACGGAGCAACGAAGAAAACTAAGAAACTACCAATCCTAAATCGCGCAATAGAAGTTCTCGCGCCGATTAACATATATACAACTTCCCAACATCAACCGTTGGGCAGTAGCCCGCCAGGCATGATCACCTCGCCTGGTCGGAGGATCCTCCCTTTGTGTTGGAGGGACATGTGGCCCGTTCCCCCACAGTGGTGACCCCGACGTGATTGGAAGCAGCCTTCGTAGGAGCAGATCAACAGCAAGAGCGCCACCATCACGTTCACTCCCACAGCAAGTCTCAGCCAGCCAGCAACCTCGGCCTCAACAGGGATACACCACATGCAGGAAGCGACCGCTCCAGCCTGGTTTACCCCTACGGCCTCAACAGCGTCTAGGCACAGCACACTGCAACTACGGTCCATGTAAGCAGAGCATTTCTCTCCCGTCTATGCAGCAGCCAGCCACTACGCAGCAATCGCCCCGACTCACTGGGGACCTCACCGCAGCACCGCGCACCGCATTCGATCCCGACTCACTGGGATCAGCGGACTTCAGCCCCGACTCACTGGGACTAGCGGCATTCAGTTCCGACTCACTGGAACTTGCGGCACTCAGTTCCGACTCACTGGAACTATTCAATCCTGGCACTGGCAAGCTCCACAACAGAGCGCAGACAGCTGACTCATCCAGATATCAACCTCCGGTCTTGGAGGGGAGTGATGTGGCGACTTCCACATACAGCGCAACAACATAAAATATATAACAGCGCCATCTACCGAAGAAACATCGAACTACGGAGCAACGAAGAAAACTAAGAAACTACCAATCCTAAATCGCGCAATAGAAGTTCTCGCGCCGATTAACATATATACAACTTCCCAACATCAACCGTTGGGCAGTGGCCCGCCAGGCATGATCACCTCGCCTGGTCGGAGGATCCTCCCTTTGTGTTGGAGGAACATGTGGCCCGTTCCTCCACAGACTCATCGAATTTTGAGTTTATAATATAGGCTTTATTATTTAATATATCTGTCAAAATGACTACACAGCCTGATGGAAAGTAAGAGTAGTTGAAAATTGAATTATTAAAGATTAAGCTTATAGTTACCCATCGCATGGTTAGCGCACATCAGATCCTTTGCTCTACAATAACGTACTCCTCGTGGTCTCGGATGAACCCTGCGTACGCAGTTACAGAACTGTATCGTTTTTGCTATCTCACATTCTAGGATGCAATACCTTCTGGAAATAAGAACATCTTTAAACAGGCATTCAGATCGTAAAGCAAGAAGATGGGCGGATGAACTGAAATTATCTTAGGACCACTATGGATGAGAATAGCGGAAGTTAGAAAACAATGGAGAGAATTGGAGGAGGCCTTTTCCTTAAGATACATTAAAAAAAGGGATATTTTGCAATATTAATGTAGCTTTAGTATTTAAAAACGTTAAACACGTTTTTTATATTATTTTTAAACAGGTTTTTATATAACAATTTCATTTAAAACCATATCTTAATTTTAAACACTATTAAGTGAAAAAGATTACCAGAATCCAAACTTGCCACTACTACTGGCAACAAGTCAAATAGTGACAATAAAAGGACTTGGGACCTTTGAGTCGTAGGTATCCACGATCGATGGTGAGCGTGTACTATCGATGACCCAGGGGAGCTGATGGGTCCATAAAAATATAAATAGAATATTTTTTAATGTTTGTCTTGTCCAGTTTCCATTCCACTGGTATCTCCAACCAGAAGATATACATGCGGACACAGTGGCCCGGTCTCACTGGTCTTATAAGATATTTTGGTATCTGACTTTTTAAAAAAATAGTAGCAATGCCCTTTTTTTTGAGTTGCAACTAACCAGGAACGGCAGTATTTAATATCCATCAAATGACCTATTTATTATCGGCACCAATTTCATAAAAATAAATTTTAAGACGGTAATATTTTAAATGAAATTCAAAGTCAAGACATTTTAGCTTACTTCCTGTAGATTGGAAAATATTTCAGCGGCTTGTTGCCCATACGACAATTTCTCAGAGTAGTGCCGAGATTTCTAGCTCTATCATTTATGTAGTATCGCTGTTCCTGGTACATTACCCACTGCTCGGAACCAGGATTCAGAGCAGTGCCGTTGAGATTTGTGTCAACATAGCGTTGGCCTACTTGAACCACGATCTAGAAAAAAGTGTTTTCAATACGCATGGTCGATAACATAATAAATAGCTTCACATACCTCACATACGGTACGATAAACTTAAACTAAACAAAGGCTTTTTTTATACGTGGTAGAATGCCTTTACGCACTTCGCTTCGCCCCCGCGGGGATAGGGGGTTCGCTTCGTGTGGGACTCCTAACTGACTCGCCAGACTACCCACCAAACCACCACGGTGTGCCACTCTGCGCCTGACACAGGAGAGATCCGGGAACCGCTTTCTTTCGCCATACGGACTGCCCGCACTGAAGCGGGCTCCGTCGTCTGATGGTAAACTCTCAATTTAGGCGACGTACGGCACACGCGTAACGTCGCCCCCTCGCGGCTGGCCTGTGAGGCGGATGGGGGAAAAACCCGTCCCGCCCATTCGTGGCCACACTCAGGGCGGATTGAGGCGCTGGTAGGCGCGCCTCCGCCGCCTGGTTCGCCGGCGGTGAATCGGGTCCAAGTGGAGATCGTCCTCCCGGGCCTTCTCCGCCGCCTTCTTCTGCGAGAAAACTTCCTCGCAGAAGGTCGCGGCCGCGGTAAAACTGCTCTCGCCGCCGGCCATGGAGCGTACAACGGCCGGCAGCGAGAGATCTCCTCCGATGACTACAGTGAGGGCCGGACGCTGCGGCGCCCAAGCGGGGCACACAAACTAAACAAAGGCTGAGCCAAGGTAAGTACATTATTTTTTTTAAGTATAATTTGACTTCTGTATACAGATTATTCTTTCACTTCATCATCATCATCATGATGAGTGCTCTTAAGAGCCGACTAAGAGAGAAAACTTCGCAGAATAAACAGCAATGTATAAAGAATATAGAGATATATAGAGTTTATGTCCAGGCAAGAAATAACAATTTACTTCAACTATTCTTACCCATTTGTAGGAGAGATCAACTCTGTGAAGTTTCTGACGCTGATCAATGGCTAATGCCAAACCACTGCTGATACCGGAACTTGTTGCAACCCACTTTTTACTTTCATCTTCCACGTTCTTTATCTCATTCTGTTCTCTCATTTCCCTGTATAAAATGTTAAGTACATGTAACGTTTTAGTTTATTCCAACTGTTAAATTTTCTAACAACTATACAATTCTTAATGAAATCAAATATATAAATTAGCATGACAGTTACTATTTTTTTAGTCTTAATAATGATAAAAATATTAAATTAAACTATCTTACAAACAACTTGAAGACACCATATATATTTGTAAAATTAATATTTTTAGTTAGCAAACCTGATTAAAGTAAATATAAAACCGATTTATATTTTTTATACCAAGGACACATCATTTTATTCACCGTGGGAGAGCCACGCTTCGGCATGAATAGGCTGGCTTGACCGGAGTGATACCACGGCCTCACAGAAAATTAGTGTTAAAAAGCGCTTGCGCTGTGTTCCACCGAGTGAGTGAGGATACCGTAGGCCCATACCCTAACCCCTCCCCATCTCCATCCTCCTTCCCATTCCTTTGAGTTTGGTGTTACAGATGTCCATGGGCGGCGGTAATCGCTGTCCATCAGGCGATACGACTGCTCGCTTGCCCGCGATTACATTAAAAAAAATGTTAATAAAAGAAATACAGTATTTATTTCAATTCATAACTCCTTTCAGACTTTCAGTTGATAATATTACAATTATACCTGATCAAAGATCTCCCATTAAAAACGCAAGAATAACCATCCCCAGCAAGCTCCATTGTAAACATTTCTGAACAGTTATAAAGTACTTGGTCATATCGACACCTATAAAAAAGTCACTGAATGAATATGAGAAATGAAACGGAGAACATAAACATGGAGAAGAAGCAGATAACGAGATAATAATAATATTAATTAAAGGTTACGTTCGTCATATAAAATAAACGACTAATTTGTATAAATAGTTTCTCTAATTGATCAAAAATTGAATTATGATTTTGATGTATAAAAAAATATTTTAATGTATTTGACTAAAAGGTACCTCAATATAATTTCCTCACAACTAAAGATTAGTTTTTTCGCGGCAGTTTCAACGTTTAAACCATTATACTTTAATAATTTTTCGATATTTTCTAGATCACGCAACTTGTAAATCACATCAGGAGACCAAAAAGCTGCCAACTGGTCTATCACAGCTCTGGCATAAGTTTCGTTTAGATCATCAGGATAAGTTCTAAAAAAAGAGAATTTAATTATTTGTCATTTCGTATTGCAATTGTCTATGTGATTTTTAGCTTCATCCAATATTTTCTCCTTGACTGGCGATGTATATTATTGAAAAAGCTTACATGTTAATACTCATGTACTAAGAAAACTCATATAAATATTAATTGTTATTGTATATTTCATAAACTAACTTATAGTCAGTGAATTAGTAAATATTTAGACCGATGTTTTTTTATTGATGAATTTCTCATTTTAATACTTATTATCCTAGTCTAGACTAAGAAAAAAACCCACAAAAATCGTATATATTGGTCCGGCCATTCTTGAGTGATAAATGGACTAACTAAAGTTTTATATAAAAATAATTAACTTTTAATCACTAAAGATGAAGTAATGGCTACTCACATGTTCGAAAGAAAATGCTCCTTTTTAGTATCATGGAACTCGAGCTCTGGATAGATAACGACACAGGGGAAGTTCATTGTCTTGTGATCCAATTCTTTATACGCCATAAATGTAGGGTAACCTCGAAAGCGACTTATTGAGAGGTAGATGAGGGCAATGGCATTAACAAGAAGAAGGAGTAATAAAGGTACCCAGTACCAGCTACAATAGTAAAATTTTCCATTAGAAAGACATTTATAAAAAAAAATCATCAAAACGTTTCTTCTTAGAATGAAACAAAATTTTTATAAACAAAAAAATTACAAGGTAAACAAGAAACGTATTTTTGGGCAACTTGCTAAGCATCACTAGGCCGCCATCGTGTGGGTCACAATGCTGAATTTCGCATTTGCATTGTCTGCATTTGCAATGACTATGGTGACCCATACTACTATGTGAATTATTGGATTCTGCTAATGCTTTCGACCAGGCAGGAAAAAACACTTCGGCAGGCCCATACATAAGAAAAGGGATCACACGACAAGCACCAGCTTTCGAACATAAGTAGAATCATAAAAATCGGTACACCCAGTAAGAAGTCATTAGGTAACAAACAAACAAAACCTGTTCCTTTTCTGAAGTCGGTTAAAAAGTAGATGGGTTTTTTAAGTACATAATATCGTCTTGATTATTGTTCAGTTGCGAGATTAAGAGCTTTTCAATAGAATACTAAAGTAAACCGTCTTTATCATTAACACTAAGTATCGTCATGTCACTGAATAAGTCCGACAAGTTGAACTCCTACGTTCCTGTAACTTCATGCTTACTCGAAGTAGCTTCCATTTGTTTGATTGATTGGCATTTAGGCCTTCAGTAACCTCACTCGCTTGGGGAAAGGCAAAACTTCTTGAAAGGCATGTTGTCACCCAGTAGAGGTTTTAAAGATTCTACATTTTGTAACCTAACAAACATTAGAGTTTTGACAACTTCTCCTATTACCGAAGTAATTAAGTGTGTTCTGGTTTCATACTTAGACTCTCCACTTGCTAACATTTTCGCACCATGAAATTGAATGTGACTGAATTCCTTCTGTGCCTTTTTCTTCCATGACACTTTCTTTGCTTTTTCTGTCTTTCTTGGTTTCATTTTTGTGTTCCAATTGAAGTGCCCCCGTGCCATTTCTTGCTACTATTATTTTATTATTTGCAATTTTTGGTTTGAACATAAAATCTGTAGTTGAATGTCACGTAGTGGGGCTTAAATATTATTAGGCCGTCAGTACCAGTGGTAATCAACGCAACTCACTGACGACTGCCTATTAAAAGCCTTCGAGAGTGAATTCTAGCATTTATCATAACAACTGCTAATACCGAGTCAAATTAATTTTATATCCATGATGATGATCTATCATATTAATATAGGACAGTGATCGTATCGGTGATTTTAATAGGCATTTTATGGTATGCTGTGATTTGTAATGCCAGGTGATAGAGAGTAATGAATTTTATATGCTTATTAATGATGTTTGTTAATTTTTTTCTGTCATTTTCGTAGTTAATGATTTTGGTTGTTAATCTAGAGGGTATGGTGTTATTTCCAGCCATGGTATTATATTTCATTTCGTGATTTACGGTATTAATATTTTGAAGTTCATAGTTAACAACAACAAGCTGTGATGTGCAGAAATATTAGCCTCACTTAAATGTGTTGAGCTTAACATCTCAATTTAACTTTGAACATTGTATTATCAATAGGTGTTGCACAAAATCTACTATATAATTATTTGCGGTGTACAGTTTAATTACTCGGTTGGCGTAAAATACCAAGTGTTATTCAAAGAAAATTACTTTATAATGGCTAAACAGCGGCACTGGCACAAAATAAAACAAATGCTTGAGTTGGCTTCACTATAATAGTTGCTTATTAAGTTTTATTCCAGCAAAATAAATTATTTGCTACATAGATGCTTCTTAAAGTCTACAGCTTTTATCATATCGTATTGTTCTGCTGATAAAAAAGCATAACATAGAACGCCTTCGCCTGTAAAAACCCCGATACCATCAAGAAAAATTGAGCCATTATTTATGCAGTTACTTGAATATGCTTTTTTATTCTTTTTTAAGTAAGCTAGGAGCACTCACTTCTTTAACTACCTCCTTACACTTTAATAGTGCACCAAGCTAGAAACTCAAAGTATTTGTTCTTATCAAGTAAAGGTGTAATTAAGACAGGCTCTTTGAGACAAAAGTTGTAGATAATCTCGAGTGACACACAACTAGCTTATTTAAATTTAAATATTTTGGACATCTAACACACAATGCCATCAATTCCCAAGCTAAGCGAAGCTTGTGTTATGGGTTCTAGACAACTGATGTAAATAAATATTTGCAGATCATGCAAACATTTGGTCCGACCCGGGAATCGATTCCGAGAACACAAGCACAGCAATTGCATATGCTTTCACTGCACCCACCGAGGCAATAAAGTTTATCTGAAAATACTTAATAAATTGGCTAATAAATAATAAATAATCGGCTAAAAAGCCCCATGCTTCGGTAAAGATTGGGTGTCTCAAACGGACCATCTAAGGCTAGACACAGCATAGCATTGTTTTTTGAAAGGTATAACTAAAAATAGTAACTAGCTCACTAAAGTACAGAATTATAATTCTCTCCTTATCCATTAAAGATATAAATTTTTCATACACACCATCGGTAAGTTACGATGTTTTCAACGCAAAGCAAATGTCCACATTCAGAGTATGTTTGTCACCGCAGGGATTTAAGCGATCTAAATAAATTTTATTTATTTCGCAATAGTGATGACCTTTCTTATGACACCGCTTAATAAAAGTTAATATTTTTAAGTTACATGTACCTAGGTAGTGAAAAGCGACACGAATATTAGTTGTAATCTGTACGGGTAGTTGAATCCTTAAAAGGCTGACAATAGTTTTTCTATAGAGCTTCGACATCGCCTAGTCGCTTCATGTCAAAATTTTTTTAAAGACACTTCCCTCTTGAAATAAACTTAGTCTTGCCATAAGTATTGGAACAAAGAAACACAACATTCCTTTAGTGTACTTAATATTTATTACTATTTTATTTGTATTACATACATATATATTACATGTTTTTTTAGAATGAGGCTAAGCACAGTATAAAATCTTCAGAATTTTTGGCAGAGTTATCAGACTGAAGTTTAGTAATAATTCAATATGTAGCATCCAAAATAAAATTCGTGATTTCAGTTATTTTATGAAAAAAATTGATATTCGGTAACCATTAGGATAGGGACTGGTTATTTCTTAGGGCGACTTTTGCCCAATCTGGGTAGAGCCAGTGTCGCAACGAGAAGCCTCTTCATGGGGGTTGTCCGGTCGATGGCGCTGTACGGCGCACCGGTGTGGGTGTCGGCTCTGACCACCCAGAATAAGGCGCGCCTCTGGCGCCCCCAGAGGGCATTGGCGGTCAGAGCCATACGCGAATTCCGCACGGTGTCGACCGAGGCGACGTGCGCCTTGGCCGGTACACCCTCGTGAGATTTGGAGGCGGAAGTGCTCGCCGAAGTTTGAAGACGGGTGGCTGAATTCCGAGCGGAGAGTGGCATGCGCCCTCCGCCCGAAGAGGTACGTGAGTGGCCACGAAGAAGCCACGATGGCTCGTTGGTCTTCGCGGCTGGAGGCTCCACGTGCTCGCTTCGCCACCGTGGAGGCCCTCCAGCCGGTCATCTTTGAGTGGGCAGGGCGGCAGCACGGAACCCTTTCCTTCCGACTGACGCAGGTGTTTTCCGGGCACGGTTGCTTCAGGAAGTACCTGCAATCGGTCGCGCGGAGGGAGTTGAGTCCTGCCCGCCACCACTGCGACTGCAGTGAGGACTCGGCCGAGCACACGCTGGCGGTGTGCCCCGTTTGGGCGCCGCAGCGCCGGGCCCTCACTGCAGTCATCGGAGAAGATCTCTCGCTGCCGGCCGTCGTACATTCCATGGCCGGCGGCGAGAGCAGTTTTGGCGCGGTCGCAACCTTCTACGAGGAAGTTATCTCGTTGAAGGAGGCGGCAGAGAAGGCCCGGGAGGACGACCTCCACTCGGACCCGATCCGCCGCCGGCGAACCGGGCGGCGGAGGCGCGCCTACCAGCGCCTCATGCCGCTCTGAGTGTGGCCGCGGATGGGCGTGACGGGTTCTCCCCTCCATCCGCTTCACAGGTCAGCTGCGAGGGCGCGACGTTACGCGTGTGCCGTACGTCGCCCAAATTGAGAGAATTTAACATCTAGAGACGGTGCCCGCTTCGGTGTGAGCAGGCACCGGGAGGGGTTCGGATGGCGTAAGAAAGCGGTTCCTGAATTCCTCCCGTCTCAGGCGCAGAGTGGCATACCGTGTGGTTTTAGTCGATTCGATTCCGATACACCGCCCCGCCGTAAATCCCGGTGGGGCGAAGGCCCGAGGGGGTTTCCACACGTAAAAAAAAAGGGATTTGTTATTTCTTATGGTGCACTTCTGATCCGGCGCGGCGTTTAAATGCCTATTCTTTGAATATATGATACAAGCAACCCATATCGGCACTGTCACTAATTTACTTAGTCTTGCCATAAATATTGTTACAAAGAAAAACAACATTTTTTATTGTACATAACATTTCTTACAATAACAGTGTGTCGGTTTAATACATTAATATGAAACCATTAATTTTTTTTCAATAACATTTTTAACAATAACAGCATGCACTCTTTCGATGGGAAAATTCTTCACTGCCAATAGTATGGATTGTTTCAGGGACTCCAAATTATCATGGCATTTAGAACAAGCCTTACTGTCTTAAACTGCCCTAAAATCATAAGCTAGTGGATCATCAGGATTAGATGACGGCCAGTTTTGAGCTCTAATGAAGTTCGGGACGTTCGTTTCTAACCAAGATTGGGAGGATCGAGCTTTATGACCCCGTGCCGAGTCTTGCTGAAAGGACCATTTGATTATTGTACTTAACGAGCTTAGCTATCTTCTCAAGAATGGTATCTTTATACACATGTGCCAATGTTTCGATACCTTTTTCACAAAAATATGGCTTAGTCACTCCTTCATAGCCAACATCCCACCAAACCGTCACTGAAATCGGATGATGCACACGTTGTACTCTATTGACTGCAGCTTTTTGAGAGTTTGCAGCATAAGTACGGCCATTTTGTTTGTTTAGTTAAAATATTAATTAATTGTAAAAATAATCTCATCCGTGAACATTTTTTTTTGTGTAGTCCCTTCGCGTTCCGCTTAAGTAGTTGTTTTAATTTTACCACTCTATTCTTTTTAAATTATCAGTTAAGAAATGAAAAGTGCGTTCCTTATAGGCTGCAAGTCCTAAGTCATCTTTTTAAATACGCGACATGGTTCTAGGCGATATCTTCATCTCCCGAGGTAAAATTTATTTTATATATATATAATTTATTTTATAGGTAGACTTTAAATTCAAAACTAATGTTTAGTTTATTTTTATTTATTACAGTATTTATGACCAGACTAAGTTAATATTGTGTAGTGGGGGATTTTACGAACATACGTTAAACGGATACAAAGAACAATTAGACTTAAAACAACAATTTGTAGATCACACAAAGTGTTGTCCTATGTAGAATTTGAACCCAGAACACAAATAGACAGAGAGAGAAATAAAAAAATTTACTCCATAGTAACGCCATATGCCAACTATGGAGTAAATTTTTTTATTTCTCTCCGAATAATTTTAACATCTATTCTAAATGGAACACGAATTCACTGAATATCTAATTCTCTATGTAAGTCTACGTTCACATTAGCTGACTACAACATGTGTCGTAACTGTCCAAGTCAGCGCATACCAAATGTAGTTTACAAATGTATGGGTCTTTAATAATCAATATAATGTTACGAAAATAAACATCCAATTTAGTATTGGCTTTCAAAATATACTAGTTTACAGTCTGAGTATATAGTGTGAAGCAGGTAAATTTGGTTAGTGTCGAAATACTGTTTTACCTCCAGGGCATACAATGAACCCAATTTGAGCCTACTATTTTAACTATTGTAAAGCGAATATCGATGTACAATGGATAATGTATGTTGAAGTTTATATTTGGGCGTTTGCTGTCGTCACGTTTGTGCTGGAACAGTTAATTTTAGCCATCAGTATAACACTTTAATTCTTTTTGGATGTGTAGGAACTCGCATATATATTTATGGAAGAGGTACGTGTTATGTTCGAAAAACAAAATGCAAAGTTGGAGAATCTTGAGTCATCATTAACTGACATAAAGAAGCAAGGTAGCAGAGCCACGCTGATTTCAGCACGGTTGGGCCGGCTCGACCGGGGCGGTACTACCCTCGTACAGAAGACCAACCTAAAATGACAGCTTTGATGCCGTCGTATTTCGTTGGTGAGTGCGAGACCCATGATGCAGGGGTGACAGTTATCGGGGTAAGTGTCTGAGCAGTGGAATACTCTTAGAGTCTTGTAGAGGATGGCGAGGTTCGAACCGTAGGCAAGGGACACCCGTAGTAACGGTAGGTTCTGTGTGTTTTGAAGAGCTCTTCCAATTGGTCCCCCCTCTCCCTTCTCTACAGAGCAACACGTGCTGGCCTTGGAAGTCACCGCTTTAAAGTGAAAGACATACGTTCTCGCACTGATCGCTTCGGTGCTTCCTTCCTATACCGAGCGGTCAAAACCTGGCACTCACTACCAGCGTACGTGTTTCCTTCCCGTTATGATCCTTTAAGCGGGGCGTGAAAAAGCATCTCACCAGGCCGCCATAGTGTGGGTCCCCATGATGCATTGTCCTTTTTCGCATTGAGGATGGTGATCACCACTCTTGGGTTCTGCTCATGCTTTCCATCAGGCAGGGCAGAGTCATTTTGGCAGCTTACACATAAAAAAAGACCCAAAATGATTCCATAAATCTTTTTATGTCCATCTTATCGACAAAATATGAAGAAGTAGTAAAAGAATTGGAAAGCTTTCGGCAAAAAAGTAAAGAACTTGTGTCCTACATTAAGATATTAGAAAGATTGCAGAACTTTGAAAACAATCATGTGTTGGTAAGGTAAATAGAAATGTAATAAGGTAAATAGGTAATAAGAAACATACCAAAATCGAAAAGTCAATCTAGGGAGGATTTGTGCTACGCGGTTCTGAAAATTGGAAATAGTTTGAATCTGGAATTACAATCATTAGATATAAACGACGTCTTTCGCCCCTACTCAAAGCTAAATATCATAAAGCCTGCTATCGTCGAGTTCACCTCGGTCTTAACCAAGAAAAAATACCTGAGGAGTTTTAAAAAACTAACGATTCAGGAAAGAAATGAAAAAATAAATACTGGCTTATTTGACACAGAAACCCTAAGAAAACAGCTCCACATATCGGAGTACCTCACCCCGAGAGAGTGATTACTGCTGGATATCCTACGGAAAAATATATATGCGCAGAAGACAAGTTTTACCATATATACGCATCAACGACGAGGCTGATCTCATTAAGTTAAAGATTTTATGACTGATCGTTAGCTCTTCTCTTAATTTATTGTTTTTTTATTCACGTATTCGTATACTATGTTGTTAATTATTCCTTGTTTTTTGGATTCTTTTAACAGCTTACATTAGATACATTTTATTCACACAAATCTTACACTACACACAGATCATTTTAGGGTCTCAGTTCTTTGTCACAAAAATCAAGTACTGTCATTTTAAGAAATTCTATTTGATTTAAAAGTTCACCTCGCTTCTTATCAAGTAATCATGTATTCCCAATATTTTTCACAAATGGATGACTTGGCTGTAGAACTAAATAACTTAGCAGTATCTGAATCCTTGATGTGTGAAATTGAAAATTGTAAAAATCTAATAAGATGCACAATGTTGATACAAAATGTACGGAGTATGGCAAGAAACTTCGATAGCTTCGTTATTATACTAAAAGCTTTCCTTTAGCTGTGATGTACTTGTTTTAACAGAGTGTTTTTCAAGTGTCGAATAGGGATTGCGTAACTATTAAATCGTTTTAACTAGGTGTCGGGAATTGAATCGTGAACGTAGAATTATATTAAGCCTATGTTTAATTTCTGTTTAGTGTATCCTTGGTTTCTTTCTGATTAATTTGTCTGCTTTGTTGGAATCCGAGATATTTGTATGAGTTATGAGCACCTAGAGGTTCGATTATTTCTCCTGATTGTAGCGTGAAGGAGTTTTAAGTAATTTCTCCATTATTCACTGTAAAGGTTTTACATTTTTACAGTGGCCGACCCCTAAAAACATGGAAATTAACGGTACGGATAAAGAAGAAGAAGAAGACATATACAAATATATAATATATATAAATGACACTTAAGTCTTATACATATATACAAATAAACAAAATATTTCTCTCTATACCTCTCGTTAACTCATGTACTGCTGACCATGACAGGTAAACGATTTACCGATTATTATTTTAGTTACACTTACTCAACGATAACGACATATATATTTTTAATATTTTTAAATTTACTCTTAACTCACAATTATTTATCCTGGGCTCTGGGTCCTCTAACCAATAGATTAACAATTTCATGTATCCACTGGGTGAACCCCGCTTTAATATAAGTACTTTCATATGAATTCAGTAAAAAGGTCCTTATTTGAAATTACCAATAGTCACTTTAATTTTATTTATTTGTATAGATAATAGGACTCGTGAAAGTTCATGTAAAGTAGTCGTTCTAATACCGCAATGAAATGCACTTAAAACAATAGCTTTGACACAAAAGACTGTACGAAAGACTTCTTTTAAATATAAACACATATTTACGCTCGCAAAAGCATCCGTATATGTTTTATTTAAGGTTCGCTCCATAGCTCTCCCTTATGGCTGAACTAAGTAGGCAAATTGGCGGCCCGGGGGATGCTCTACACTTTTTTATTCTGATAGTATTGTGCGAGCGAGGTGAATTATTCAATAGCCGTCTCAAGAATAGACTTATTACAGCTGAAAGTTTATTGTGTTATTTTTTTCATTTATTTCTCGTGCTTTTCTCTGTTATTTGTTTGGTTATTTGCCTGTTTTAGAGTAAAGTGTAATAAAAGTAATATAAGTTATTACCGTGAAAGAACTTATCTTAATAGCAGTCGGGTCGGCCCGATAGATAACCCATGAGGTTACCAGAGAAACAAACCTCCGGCTTTAAGTAAAGCTTTAGAGGTAGCTAAAGTAGAGGTTTTGAGTGTCTAATAAACATTAAGCAGTCATTATCACACACAGCAGTACATCAAGCACACACGTTTCACAGCTTGTTTTTTTTATGTATAGGTCTGCCAAGGTGGCTCTACTCTAGCTGATGTAAAGCCGAAATAGTATCCAAAGATGGTGGACTGTCATGGCGGCCCAGTGAGATGCTTCTGAAACATCGGGCCTCCAGTCTTGCACGACAGACAGCACGAATGCTGTCATTTTTGGTTGAAGTAACTGCGCGAAGGTAGTACCGTTCCGGTCGGCCCGGTCTCACCGTGCTGAAATTAGTATGGTTCTACTACCTTTAAACCTGAGTTTGCGTTAACACATCACGTACCATGTCGATGACGAATTGCTTGTTTTTTTCACATTCAAACCTATCTATAGAAGTTTTGACTTAAAAAAACTTGATTTGAATCTTTTTCGTTTCAATTTCAGTCATTAGAACCTTAAATCTTTCATTGTTATAGCTATTTCAACACTTTAGAGCTGGAACCAGGAAATAAAAAGAGCAATCTCCTTTTAAGTATTTCAACATTAACCGATTAGACATTATACGACGATTTTAAATATTTAAATAGACTCACATACCAGCCGTTAATATTTAAATACACACTTAAATCGAAACCCGATTAAATGGTGAAAGGAGACATGCTATCACTATCTCTTTCCTCCCCGCTTAACCTCGTGTTTCATTGTGTTCCATTCATTGCAATAACGACTGTATCCAGTGACGGTCGTGCAATTAAATTTAATTTTATCATTTTTTTATTGATTGTTTTGTTTTATATATCTGATTCTTCATTGTTATTACCCTAAGCGGTGTTTGTCATATATTTTTACTTTATTAACACATAAAATTCATTTTGCTTTTTTTATTAGGAAAAGAAAGCAGTCTAATATAAAGTTTAATATTTATAGTTTACAAAGAATATAAAGTTTATATCAAAAGTTATTGCTTTTGTGGTTCAAGCTTGAAGTATGACAAAAACCACTATCTAGTCAACTTCACTTTTTTTTCCATTTTCATTTCCAACTTTTCCATCACTTCTGCTCAACTTAAATCATCTTGATTTAAGTTGAGCAGAAGTGATGGAAAAAAATGAAATTTGAATTCTGTTCCACGTACTATTGATACGATTCAAATGAAATATTGTGTCATAATATAATATTGATTTCTGGATAAAATTTTTGATATTTTATACAATATGTTTTGGAATAATCGTCGCTCTATTCCTTGATACAGGTCCTGTTGTAGCTACCGATGACTTTTGTAATACCCTTCGATAATTTTATTTCGTTGAAATTTTAAAAAAGAACATTTGTATTTCACATATTTGTACTTTTTCATGGGTTAGAGGCCAAACGAGCACACGGATCGCCTGATGATAAGCGATTACCGCTGCCAATGGCCACCCGCAGCACTAGAGGCATCACAAGTGCTTTGCCGGCCTTCAGAAAACGAGTACGCTCTTTTCTTGAAACTTGTACTTTTGACGTTTTGTTTAAGAACACCTCTTGTCCGCAGTTTCACGGACTGTAATTTTGATTTTGTCAAAATGTAGCATAATTATTATTCCAGATGAATAATGAATCTACATTTCGCATTATACTAGTAAGATGCATAGCAAAATGAAATTGTACCTTTCTCAGTTCATTTTTACGAAAAATTACAATGTTTTTAATATTCCTAAGCTGCAGATAGTATTTTTCTCAAAACTATTGCAAGGAACCTCTCACAAGGAAAAGTTAGTTTTTAAACTGCATTTTGCACCCGAAATTCATATGTCATAAGCTTAAAAAATCTCATAAAAGTCCCTCTTATATCGACTCTAATATTTATGTGGGGGTTATGTCGCGTGTATACGTATTTCTTTATTTTATTTCCCTTGCGAGCTCCGTACACGGCCGTATCTCTTGATAAAAGCCTTCACAATAACTGGGAATACTCGAGAATGTTCTGTTTATTGAGCACTTGATAATGCTTCGAATGCTTCGGATGCGTTGGGAATGAATCGTCTCTTAGATACGAATAACGTACTTACCCGCCTTGTTTGTAAGCTTTATGTATTTACTAGCTTTTGCCCGCGGCTTTGCCTGCATGTCTTTCAGTTATCGCAGTAAATAGTAGCCTGTATCCTTCCTCAAGATTCAAAGTATTTCCATGTTATTGAAATTGGTGCAGCCATTTTTGAGCAAAAGCGTGACAGACAGACAGGCAGATAGTGTTACTTTCGCATTTATAGTATAAGTGTTGATTACTTAGGAAATAATGCTGTTACTACTAAAACTTGGAACTTTTGACGTGCCCTTAACGCCTCTGGTGATGGTGGTGGTGTCCATGGGGAGCCGTGATCGCTTACCATCAGGCGATACGTCTGCTAGTTTGCACCCAATTTTATAAATTTGATTCATAACATTGATTTATGAATTTGATATTATTAGCCCTGCCAAGTTGAAGACCACTCAGCCGTGTATGAGGTGTGTGTGTTTTATTATTAGAACTTCTTGGTAAGAGCTACATAATTTATTCATTCCTTTTAACTGCTTGTGTCATTTATAAATATCAAAAATTTTCACACTTCCATTGCAGAGTGCTTCGATGCTCGGTGGCTACAGGTTTACCCCGAATAACATGAGTGGGATCAAATTGTAGTTAGTAAAATGTAGCTGTTTATGATTCCTCCTATTTCGTGAGCAATATGAGTATATTTTAATCTAGATTAAAAAAAATAAAACATGTACTCCTTAAGGTATAATGTCGTCAATGAAAATTGTCAATATCAACGGTGTGGGTTAAAGAGCTTTAACGTGGGAGAGCCAAGCTTCGGTGCGAATGGGCTGGCTCGACCGGAGTGATACCACGGCTTTCCAGAAAACTGGAGTGAAACTGCGCTTGCGCTTTCACCAAGTGAGTGAGGAATACAGAGGCCCAAAAATTCAACCCCACCCCTTCTGCGAGATGACTTCCTCGCGACCGCGGTGAAACTGCTCTCGCCGCCGGCCATGGAGCGTACGACGACCGGCGGTGAGAGCGGGCGGCGTATGGCTCTGACCGCCAATACCCTCTGAGGGCGCCAGAGGCGCGCCTTATTCTAGGCGGTCAGAGCAGATACCCACACCGGTGAGCCGTACAGCGCCATCGACCGGACAACCCCCGTGTAGAGGTTTCTCGTTGCAATGCTGGCTCCACCCAAATTGGGCAAAAGTCGCCCAAGGGCAGAGGCAGCGTCGACCAGCTTCGGAGCAAGCTGTCGAAAGTGCTCGTCGAAGAGCCACCTATCGTCGATCTGGCCCAGATACTGCATCTGGGCCCGAACCGGTACGAGGACCAAGTTGACTACTATGGAGGCGCCGGGGAGCGGTCCATGAAAATTGAATTCGTACTTACTTAAGGTGTAACCTTAGTTCTCGCCAATCTCCGAAATTACCATACCTGTCTGTACATTTACCGCCTACTATGAAAACATTTATAAATTGCTCATACCAATAATATCTCTTTTAAAGAAACTAATAGCACAATTAAGCCTGAATGTTTCATTGTAACTATGGCATAATTTTAGGTACTTACCTAGTAAATATTTGATATATTATTTAATAGATTTGTATTATATAAAAAGCATTTCCCAGGTGTGAAGTTAGAACAAAACGGTGGGGGCACGCGATCATCATAGGTGCAATCAACACGCTCGAGGCGGGGGCTATTGTTCGCGTAATTAATTGTATCCGTTCTGATGTGTATCGCTCCACCGGCGATTTGTACCTACATGTTCTAATAGGGTTGCCATCCTCATTTAATTTTAATTTCTCTTTAAAACCCTCCTTTTATATTTATGTTGACCTAATGAATAATCTTTCGCTATATTAAAAGCTATTTTAAATATTATTATATATTATATAATCACATACACACAAATCGACTTACCAGTATACACTGGTAAGTCGATTTGTATTTTATTTTATTGACTAGAATAAATGAAAATATCATTATATATACGTCTTGTACCATACTGATGAATAGTCAGCTTTTATGGAAGTGGTCGAGAAAACGATTCTTAGTAATTGAATAAAATAAATAATAAACAAATATTCCGGATATTTAACACAACGCCATCTAGTCCCAAGCTAAACAGAGCTTGTGTTTTGTTTACTAGACAATTAATATAAATACACGTATACTTTATTTTGTATATACATACATTAAACATAGAAAACAACCAAACTCTGAAACAAATATTTGTAGATCACCACTGTGCTACCGAGGTAGTTAAATGTAAGTATAATATTATGTCGTAAATAAAACCATATAGGACAGACGCGCAAATGTATTGCCTAATGGTAAGCGATTACCACCGTCTATGGACACCCGCAACACCAGTGGCATTACAAGTGCGTTGCTGGCTTTAGGGGGATGGTGATCTCTTCCCAATGGGATGGGGGAGGGGTTGGGTTGGGATGAAACACACACGCAGCCGCTGACTCACACCGGTTTTCATCATGTCGGTCAAGCCAATTCATTTATACCGAAGTGTGGTTCTCCCACGGCGAATCTTTTGTTAAGTATATAATGAGAACATAATATATCTCATCATAACGCTAGTTTTTCATATTTTGCATTGCGAACAGCCCTGTAAAGGGTACAGAGCGCATTAAGCGTGACAAATGTTTAGATCGCGTGGCGGTCGGCGAGCGACGTGACGCGACAACCCTATGAACTGGTTAATTCATATTGCGAGATACAATCAGTGACCTTGTAGTGGAATGTGTTGGGGGAAATGTCGCATTAGATGTTTCACGATAATTGTATATGTTATTAGTCTCCTTTTATTAAATTAGGACTCGGATTGAGGAAAGAGTTATAAGTAGCTTAGTTTGTATAGAATGAGTATTTGGTTTTCGATCCAACACTATCATTATAATTATTGTTTGTTTTATATATGGGCCTGCTAAAGTGACTCTAGTGGTTAAAATACTCATTCATCAACATCCCATAATGTCCTCCTCTCACGAGAGGGTTAAGGCCATATGTCCCCACGCTGGCCAAGTGAGGGTTGGGGACTGGCAAGACTACGTTGTGGCTACGTAAATCTTGCCGTTGGATGTTTTTAAGCCGCCCAAAGGCCTCCAATTAAGCCTCACGACTGTTATACTATGATAACAACCGGGACCAACTGCTTAACGTGACCTCAGAATCACGGAGACGCTTATGGTAACATGCCACTAGTGGTTACTCATCCAGGTACTGACCGCCCCGTCGTTGCTTATCCTCGGTGATTGTTTTTAATCAGCGAGTGCAACTGGGCTATGAGCGCCCAAGAGCGCGAAAAATACTCATTTTATATACAGAAAATGCAACAATGCATGGTGACAATCTACTGAGACCTATTGAGACGCTCCTGCAGCGTTAGGCCTCCGGTCTCACACTCACAAACGCGTAGGTGGGTCTTCCGTGAGAGGACAGTATCCCCCTGGTGGTGCCGGCCCGTTCGTATGAAATCAGGTTTTATTACTTTACACTGGTTTTACACCAATAGCATTCGGTATAGATATACATGAAAACATTATATGATATACGAAGTAAATAGATTATAACACAACAATAACATAGCTTCAAGATTTTCTCAACTAACGTAATCAATAATAAATTAATCACCAGAATTGAGTTCGTAACCCTTAGGAGATGAAACTTGTCAATACTCATAAAGTGTCGATACTGATAAGGGTCTGAGCACAATGAACACAATTGATTATATATTAATTCAATAATCGCAATAGCTTCAGAAGGATATATCTATTGTGTGATGAGTGCCTCTTTTCTTCAAATATAATTTATTTATTTATGAGATATTCATTCAAACTACTATTAGTGCATTAATTGTAAAAGTATAGTAATATAGGTTTTTCCGCGGCTCCAAGAATGCTGGTTATCTTCGTAAGGAGAGACCTTTGTCCTGAAAAATCAAAGTATATATGCTACAGTGAAATCGATGCTATGGCTTAGCGTAACAGACAGAGTTACTTTTGAATTTATAATATTAGTTTGCGTACTCATGCACATTTACACGATATATACGTCCTTTGTAAATATGCTCCAAAGAGGATCACAAAGGCCTATTAGATTACTTACAAAATTACGGCCAGCCGAGGCCGTGCGCTTGGACTAACTCCACAGGTGTGATACCATGGCTCAATGAAATCCCACAAAATAAACACGAAAGTTTGTAAGTATGGATGTTTATTACTCTTTTATGTAAGAACTACTGAATAGATTTTAATGAAACTTTGCAATAATATAGATTTTACATCAGAATAACACATAGGCTACAATTTATAAAGATATAATTCACACAATATCTTAGTACCGCGGGCCTCAGCTAGTTATAAGTGTAAACATGTCACGGCCACACAGAAAATTAGACTTTAAAGCAATAAATAAAGGTTCTCCAATCAAATATGCCTAACTTATTCGATGCTACTATAGGTTCTCTCTTGAAGAGACAATGGCAAATCTTAAAAGGTCACAATTGGCTATATTTACTACTAAGAGGTCTTAGGAAAATTTTCTAAGACCTCTTAGTAGCTCCATTGTCTTCATAGGAAATTAAGGAAAACCAGCGAGATTTCATCACGTGCAAAGCAACCCTACCTGAGTCATTTAAGAGTCAGTTATAATATAGTGAATCTACAACCAAATCGGAAATTGTGCTTCCAACCAATTTCAGCAGACCACACACCAATGCTGTCAATTGTCATTATCACAAATTACTACCCTGCACCTCACTCTACCGGCAGCCACGTCCCAAAGTGGCCAAGGGCAACAATCTAATAAAATAGTTCAGTAGTCCAATACAGTGTGTATTATTACAGGGTGCTGTGTCATGTCGTGACGACAATTAGTGTACCGATCCATTAAGTCTTCGATGATTTAATGCTACTCGTTCAGAGTGGCCTAAGTTGTAGTATGAATGCACTTGTAGGTAATAGGGAATCTAATTTAGAGCTTATTTAGTTTATCATTTTATCAATATTGTTTAGAATTAAGTCGGACTTTTGCTTGTAAGAAAGAAATTGTGAAAAATAACTCATAAATGAAATAGGTACTCTCATAGACATATATACTTACTCATCCCGTGACCGACCTATTTATTCGTTTTTTTTTTGTTTGCCATTACTAAGCTAAAATAACAATATGTATATAATTTCTAATGCTATAATTTTACGTTGATCTTCTATGCGAGTGTAGCATCGCCCCAGTCAAACCGGCCTATTCGTGCTGAATCAACGTGGCTCTACTACCTTTGAATTTCGCTTATTATTTCTATTCATTACATACACACAAAAAAATATAAATTTAGCAAATAATATACCAACAAATCTCGATCATTCTGATACTATATTTGCTATGTTTATAATAGTTAAAATAAGATTTAGTGTCAACATAAGCAATATTTACACTAAACATTATTTTTACTATTTTTTCGCTACTATATTTTTGTTAAATTTTCTAAAAATTAATTCTGGCTAGATTGACTTATCGCCCCTGAAACCTCGTTGGAGACGTTTCTGAGATTTAGATAGATTATTTACAAGATATTGCTCTTTTAAATATATTAGATGATATGATAATCGTCCATAGCTTACACCACACAAAAGGGCAGCGGTTAGCACTTATTGGAGACTCGCAGTTATTATAGATGTTTGTGGGTGTGTCAGCGTATTACGTACGTAATAACTTCGACCAACAACAGTGTAATAAACGCAACGGACATCTGTTATATTAATCAAATTAATTCTGTTTTGGGGTTTTGTGTGAGAGGTTTCAGTGCCGGAAAATGGGTTTACAGACTTTTGACAGAAAAATATGCTAAAAAAAACACATGTTAAACTTCTCTTGCGTGGTATTTCAGTGAGTTCCTGGAGGATTAATATCCCTCCATTTTTTTTCTAGAGGCTGACAATTGTTAGGGTGATGAGATAATTGTCTCTCATGAGACGCAGATATCTTTTATGAGATTCTTGGACAGCCTCAAGTTTTCTCTCCATACGGAAAACCAATCTACATCTTTTACGCTTTTTTCAGCTTTATAGGATATTAATAGTAACAAACCTAAATATTAATAGGTATGTACAAGTTCACAAATGCCGTAATTAATTGTGGCTTTAATAATTCTATAAGTAATAAATAGAATTATTAGTACAAACCGTTGTTAGGTGTAAAACAACCCGTCGAGTGTCTGAAAACTTTATAATGCTCCACAAAGCCTACACTCCGTTTGAATAATTAGGTACGAGTATTGTTCAATAGTTAACTCTGTTAGATGTAAAATTTACAAAATGTTTTTAATTATTAGGTTCATTTTCAAATAATTCGAGTACAGGTGTATAATTTTATGAATAATTCACATTTTATCGTTTGTATATGTATTTTATAGATGTCTAGTTAAATATTCAGTTTCTAATAGAAAAAAGACCCATCTTTATATTTTAATTCTATGTATTATATTTTTTCTATAACCGTGGTATTGAGGCATGATTGCCTCGGAGGCGCAGCGGCACACAACTGCGGTGCTTGAGGGTTCGGGTTTGATTCCCAGGTCAGACCAAATATTTGTATGATCTGCAAATATTTGGTTTTGATTTATAATATGTATTTATTGAACAAAAAAAGTATACATGTATTTATATCAGTAGTCTATATATATACCCATAATATAAGTTCTGCTTAGTTTGGGACTAGATGGCGTTGAGGACTTTAAATAATTTTTAAAGTCCGAGTTATCAGCATATTCTTCGTTTAAAAGTCTTTCGTGTAGCCGGAAAGATGAGTTGTAATATTGTAATGACCAAAATTATAAAATATCACGTCCTCACTGAAAAATATATTCAGCAAATTGATAAGTATCCTTCCTCACTCACTCGGTGGAACATAACGCAAGCGCTGTTCCGCCAAAGCTTAAGTATCCATAGATGGTATTAACTACCTCCCATGAGGAGATAAGCTATAAAGAAAGGGTCTTAAAACTATTGGATGTAACTTTAGATTTAAAAAAAACATTCATAATGATTATCTCAATCATAACTCATTGCTCCATCTCAGACGACGCTATCCACTTAACCTTCAAAAGAGCAATAATGAAGGGCAAATCACGGAATGTGGCCGCAAATCTATTCTGTAGTCCGTGTGTCACAAATACGTCCGAATATTTGCGGATATGAACGTGCAAGCGGATATTTAAGGCCTGAGCCGGGTGGACGTGTGACTGATGTTGTGGCTGTCCTCTACTGCTCGTGAATTATTTATTTGAACTTGTGTGTGTATGTTTGTGTAGGTATACCTATGAGTGTGTATGAGCCAATAGGGTTTCAGAATTGCTTTGTGCTGGGGACATTTTTAGATTGATGTGGGTAACTTTTCTAATGTCTTGTTTATATAAGCTTCATTTATTTTTTCTGGGGTGATAGTGATTTCTAGTTAATACATAACTTATATATACCTCGCTGACCAGACGGGTGAGTATAGTTTGTTTGTCACATTTTCCATCTCTTTATAGTACTATCGTCCTATGTAGTTTTCTCTTTCAGTTGCCTCTTACGACACCCTCGGGATGAATTAGGAAAGAAGAAAAAGAATATGTCTAGCAGTGGACTGTCAATTTTGGCTGACGATCTATACTTCGACCGTGGGAGAGACATGCTTCACTACAAATAAGCCAAATAGAGGTGCTAAGCGTGCGTTGTTCTTTAATTGCTTTTTCGGGTAGGAGAGAGATGTCTCAGATCATAACACTCTTGACACTTGAATTGGCGGTAGCTATGCATGATGACATCCTTCTGTTCGTTCGTCTCCTGGTCTTATATAGTAAAAAATGAATAGTATTTACATCTTTTAAAATTATTTATTAATGTTATATAAATATTAAAAGACAGATCTAAGTGCTCCAGAATTTTTTATTGCTCGTATTGGTGCGCCTTAATATGTCTACAATTTTATAATTTAATTTGTTTTTGTTGTTAATTATGTCAGCGGTCCCTCCTTTCTCCACTTACATCTTTTTTTTGTGCTCTACGAGAAACATGTTTGGTTTCATAATTTTTTTTAACCTGACGTAAGAAATTTGAAGAGCAATAAAGAATTGAAAATATTTTTTTACTTATTTGCTATCTTGAGGCGAAACACCAAGACCAATGTACCAAATATACTCCAATGTATTGTAAAAGGCGTCAAGGGTAAACCTTTATGCAAAATAACCCTTCAAGTTTAGAACTAGTCACGACACCCAGTGGACTTAATTAACTGGTAATTACTGAACTCAACCATATCTTAGGGAGCTTTGTGTTTCCAAATAGTTTGCCACCGTCGACAGAAATTTATGTATGCCCATAATTGTGAGACTAGTAGCAAGCACTTTCGGTGCAAAAGAAACTAATCGAGATTGTTCGCCTTTAGGGTTCCGTTCCCAAAGGGTAAAAACAGGACCCTATTGCTAAGACTTTGCTCTTCGTCTCCTTTCATCTATCTCAAGAATCGTGTTAGTAAGACAGATGAAATTTCCAGAGATGTATTTCTGTTGCCGCTATAACTATTATTTATTTATTTATTTATTGTAACAAAGGATGGGTACAATTCAAGTGCAAGTCCCGATTCCCAAACTAGCGTGAGCTGTGTGTCGGGAATCAGTAACTTCCCAAAAAAATAAGGATACAATAAAGGTTTACAATTGGAACATACATGAAACATACATAATTGATTTGTTAATTTTGCATATATTTGCGCGCTCTCTCTCTCTCTCTCTCTCTCTCTCTGTGTGTGTGGGTGTGTGTATGTCTCTCTCTCTCTCTCTCTGTGTGTGTGTGTGTGTGTGTGTGTGTGTGTGTGTGTGTGTGTGTGTGTGTGTGTGTGTGTGTATGTGTGTGTGTGTTAGTGTGTGCGTGCGCGTGTCTATGAGGCTGAAGAAGTGGTACGGTATGCTTGTGGTATTTACGAATGCACTGATAGACCAACAACTTTCGTACGCTTAGAACTTCAGCTTTATCATACACTAAATGAATAGGATGGTCGAACGGTAAGTTAAGGAGTACTTTAAGTACAGCTCGTTGTGCTCTTTCAACCTCAATTAAGTGTGTCTTTACTGCTGAGCCCTATGAACATATACAGTAGGTGATTAAGCATTCTGCTAAGGCTTTGTATGTTTGTATTAAAAGTGACGTGTCAGGTATGATTCGTAAATCCTTAAAAATATAAATAAGTTTCCTTAGTCGACCACTAACTGTATGTGTTTTTTCCAGTTTAACTTATCGTCAATATTCACTCCTAAATACTTGATTTCAGTCGTCCTTGATAGTTTTGGACTATTACAACGTGCAGACGATTCTATAATAGAACGGTTACAAGGATGGCAATGCATGCGAAGATGAAATATTTTAGGAGAAGACGCCGATAGTTTTGCTGAAGTATAAACATTTTGTTTTATTGACATTAATGAGAAAAGACTATCTTCAAGCCAAGCTGTTATATGGGACATAACTTTTTCTGCTAATTGCTGAACATTTTCCTATGTATTACTATGAAATAATACCACAGTGTCATCGGGAAACATTTGTACGTCAGCGCCCGATTATTATTACTATTATAACTAAAAATACTTAAAAATACATACCACAAACGTAATTTTCATTCTCGTTTTTGCTCGATATTGATAACGTCAACAGGTAGATGCTTGAAATGTATATATTGGTATTGGTGTATTGGCTTGAATGGTAATGGTACGGTACCCTTCCTGAGCGAGACCGACTCGCATTTGGTCGATTTTTTATGCGAATAATAAAAGTTATGCACATAAATCTGAAATATAGGTTCATCAGTCATAAAATTTTTAGATCGCTGTAAACTAAGCTATCCTTCAAAGTTGCGACATCCAAAGCCGCGAGTCGTGCTTCTATTACAAAATGTAATTTACAAGTTCGCTGCCATTAAGGTTTCTGCGCACGTACATCGTTACACCGATACACTGCACGACTCAAAAACCTGTCGATTTATTTTTATAAGCACTGACTTTAGCTTCGCGTGGGCACGGAATCATAATACACTCAGAAATGGTTAAAGTGTTCGCTGACTTTTTAGTATTTTATGTCATAATAGTGTTTCAAAGTTCGACATGGCTCGACTTGAGCGACTTGAATGGGCCTCAGGGATTGTACGAAATGTATTTACAATAGTTGCCCTTTGCTGAACTGAATAGAAATTCTGTTTAATGTATTATTTGATACTGTTCTATAGACCGCATTGGAATTCCCCGAGGATACGAGTAGAGAAACCTAGTTCCCACAGTTATTTCGTTGAGCGTTGGGCTTGATATGTTTGAGGTTTGCTGTGAAAATATTCTGAACTATCATATTATTGTAAAAAAACTATAATTTTATTTATCGACCTATATTTTTATCGATCGATACTGATAAAATTAATCGGTCGGTCGGATATCGATCGATTTTATTTATAAGATTTAGGATCTTACACACCTTTTCATCCACCATGGTCCATCAAAGAATATTAAAGATATTTATCAGTCATTTAAATGCATATTTATTTTTTTACAACTTCGCACGCTTGTGTACATCGGCGGTAGTAGCTGGTAGATTCATATAAAAGTTATAGCTTATTTTAAATTAAATTATTGCAACTAACATTTGAACTGATTTGAGAGATTCCTTCATAAAAATTACCACTGCAAGACAAATTATAATACATCCATTAATTTATTCAAGCCTGTTAAAACAGTTAAAATAAACATAAATTCCCGATTATATCGGTTACATCCCTCTCAATAAACTCGATTCAGCATTTGGAAAAAAACATGCCTTATCTCTACAAAAAACAGGCTCTGAACATCTAAAGACTCAGCCGGAAACTCCCGCCCTCCAGATAAAGAGATTAGTGAAAAAGAGGTTCTTTATTCTGGCAATACTTAGAGTTTATCTGCTAAACGGTGGATCAGGCTGTACGAGATAACGGTATAAAAGAAGGTTTTTCGTTGTCATATTTTTTGTTAGGTTGGCACACCTGTTTTCCCGTTTTTTAATAGCTAGGGATGGGCAATCGGAAACTAGAGAAAATTTAGATTTACACTATTTATATAACATAGATAGCTTGTTGTAAGTAGCAGGTATTCTTTTAGTTATAGAAATAGATATTGTAGCTATTCAAAAAAGCACCATCACTTCTCCGCTACCCTGAGGGCGAACATAATTCGACAGTTGAACTAGTTGTCAGTGTTTTAAAAGTTGTCAGTATATTTGAGGGCACTGGCTTTCCAATAACGTTTGACATAAATGTTCATGACAACCGAGACCTTGTTCTCCGAGGCACGGACGTTAGACACCGCTCAAATTCCTTGCTTCATGCTGTTATTAAGAATTTCTTGAAAGAAGAACTCAACAACACTTTTGACCCGACCCGGGAATCAAGCTCAGAATCCCTTAATCGGCAGTAGCAAATGCAGGCAGCAGGAAGCAGTCAGTTATAATTATTGTTAGTATAATATTATATACCTCAAAAAGAGTATATTTATAACATATTTTACTTTCCTGTGCTTTATAATCGTGCTTGCTTTTGTTCACATAGAACTACCCAAGCTCCATTTAAAGACAGTCATCGTTTGGAATAGAAGCAATTAGTATCGACAGATCATTCATTAAAGGGCGTATTCTTTCACTAGTAAGCCTTTATGAATACGAAGCGATGGTAATTGCTAAGCCGTATCGTCTATTGACGTCATACTATCTATATAAAGTCTATTCATTGGTTGTTATGGAAACTCTTGAAAGGAGGAACTTGATTTATAAAACAACTTAAAACAGATAAGTGATGATAAGGTTAAATAAATTCAGATTAAATAACCCTATTTTATAGAATTCTTTTAAAAAGTTAAACTGGCCTGTTGGTATTTAAGTTTAATGATCATGGTTGATATACCGAAGGCATTGGCTTTCATTGCCTTTGTAGAAGAGATAAATGTGTAAAGAGCACCCAGGCATGGAAAAAATGACAGTGTTTATCACACAATGCTTGTGCTGTGTGAAAATCGAAGCTTTTAATTTGGACTGCTTTAGACGCGCATGTCACCATCAAGGTCTTACTGAAAATGAGCATGAATCAACAGTGCAATATAATGCTAAGAAGTTAAGTAACCTTTTGAATGATAAATTTGATTTGACATTACCAAGTATACAAATTTTCTATTGACATATTGATGACATAATTGATCTTGACATTATATACAATTTTTGCTAATCTCGTTAATCTATTCATACTCATTAGGTAGAAGCAGTTGATATCAGGTTAAATAATTGTAATTTATCGCTATTTAATCATAAATATATTCGCAAGTCATAGTAAGTGGCAAACTTGTCTTGAGCCTTTTTTAACATTCTATCTTACAAGCGATTGTTTATTGTATGTACACATGTGTTTGAGCGAATAATTTAGTCTTATCTTACTATCTTAGTAAAACAAAAATATAAAATAAATAAATATAAAAAGAAAGTAAGTTAAAAAGTTTCCTCTCTGAAGAAGTACTTATGATGTAAAAGCAAATTCACCGTAGGTAACGGAATTAGAAGAAGCGATGTCAATGGATACAGTAAATATCTCGGAATTGGCGCCATAGTCGTAAAACCGGTGTATATTCCAAAGATGGCCTGGAATTAACGAATGTTTTGTGTAATCGTGCCTGTTAAGGATAGTGGCAATAAAATGAAATGGTCCGTTTGATTCTATTTTGGGTGGAAAGATGTGATTCTTTTTATTGTACGTTGTTTTAGATACCTGATACCCATAATCGCGTAGGTGATATGTGTTGCCAATTCTATGAGACCATATTTTGTTGTTACTGTTTAATTCTAGTGTACGAAACAAGTCGATGATGGTACAGTTCTAATTGCGTGGGGAGCGTAAGTCTGTATAGTGAAAGATTAAGAATATGAATTAAAGAAAACCGGTGTCAAACATGGGCTGTGTTTCACCGAGTGGGTGATGATACAGAAGACCCATACCCCTACCCGCATTCTTCCCCTCATCCCCCAAATGCTGGTAATATACTTGTGACGCCCTGGTTTTCCAGGTGTCCAGGTGTGGCGATCATCGCTTACCATCAGGCGATACGCCTGCTCTAAAAAAATAACTATCCTTTTGAGATAATGATTTAATCCATATAATGTATGTATATAACGGCACCAGATTGTAATGTTTGGTAGTTTTTCAGTTCTATTTTGCTATTAATAATTTTCATTCCTCTGTATTTATGGGTTTAATTTCGGTGTACTGCGTTTAATGCGATTAGATAGTTTTTAATCGAATTGAACTAAATTGAAGGAAGGAGTTCATTATTTTACTAAATGTTTTATTGTAATCTTCTTTTAATATAAATCTGAATGTAAGTTCGTTTGTTACGCTTTCACGTGAAAACTACTTAACCGATCATCGTGAAACTTAGTACACATATTCTTGGAGGTATTAGAAGTAACATAGGATAGGACTTTTTATTGAATGCAGGCGAAACCGCGGGATAAAACTAGATAAATAATAACAGTAGAAACTTCACATTTCTAAGTACTAAAACACCTCATATCAAAAAGTCCAGTTTGATGTAAATAGCGTAATGTGCTAATTACGTTAAATTGGACTGTTTTGTTTTGTTAGTAAAATTATTATACCATTCTCTTTTATCCGTCATTACCCTGCTTAGTTTCTTCTCAGACATGCAAAATAACAATTATTTTCTAATTATTTAACAGAAACTGTCCATTAGAATTAACTCACACCTCCACATTACCTATTAATAACATTATAATCTGTCATTCCTCAATAGTCATAAATAATCAGTTTCAGGCACCTAATAGCAACTACTAATGCGCAGTTTGAATAGCTAATGATTAGTAATAGTTAAAAACCGAAATATTTTTTTTAAGTTGCCACTTAATGC
This sequence comes from Hyphantria cunea, assembly GCA_003709505.1. NCBI lineage: Eukaryota > Metazoa > Arthropoda > Insecta > Lepidoptera > Erebidae > Hyphantria > Hyphantria cunea. The sequence goes on from PKRV01000060.1 coordinate 166,943, forward strand.
TTTGTATGTATTGCCATCTAATGGAGCTGCGGCGTACCAACTGACGCTGTAATGTCTACGGCGTAGTAAAATATGTAGCGGTAGAGCAATGGAGAACTATGGGAAGAAAAAGAAATGCTTTTACTTTTATTTATCGTATCGTATCGTGTATAGCTAAATTTGTATGGATGCATTTAAAAAACAATTAAAAAAATTGAAGAAAAATATTAATAAAATAAAATTATCATAGATGCCTTTCATTCGTCGGTAATGAATGACAAATGTTTTTCTGTAGGCTTAATAATAGGGATCAATTTTTAAGAAGAATTACCTGGTTTTGGTTATCTTTCACTCAAGTAATAGTAATTAAGTGCGTTGCTTTACATGTTTTTATGTAATAGTGTCAACATCGTGACTCCAATCGAACCCGACAAGATATGCTGAAGCGTGCCCCTTACAATGGTTTTAAAACTGGATTAATACGTTGGAATAAAGGACACAGTATTGAGATATTACACACTTGCTTTGTAAATCAGGTAAACATACGTGACAACCCAATTAAGTATCAAGATTGCTTAGTCGCACATTTTAAGGTGTGTTATACACTATCTAGGCTGTTTGGTTTAGCGAGCTAAGCGGTCAGGTGAATATTCATGAGATTAACTGTGCCTCACAGACAGCCAACCGGATGCCTAACGCCACTGAGACACAGCTCTGAAATAACATTATTTTTTTATATGGCTTTTATTGCTTTTTGTATTTGTAGAACGTCGGGGATGAAATGTAATATGAGTAATTATTAGTTAGTGTTTTCTTACAATAAGGTAGAATGTGACATAAATGTATTGTTTATATAGAGAAATGTATACTGCATTGTATATACAAGGCACTTCAAAAGAGTTTAGTTTGAGTCCGGGGTTCGCTTTTCTTCACCATTTTCACCATTTTGCCTGGTGTTTGGCATCCCTGGTAACTGGACCTTTGTCATCCAATTTAGTTTGTATGATGACAAGCTGTACTGGCTTGACGTCATACAATTGGTTCTCGGGTTAACACACACCAGGGTAATCTACACTGGTGTTATAAATAGGTTAGTTATAGGTCATAGTTTTTTTTTGCCAAATAAAGCCACACTATTTATGAGTGTCGTAGGCAAAAATAAAATTGGCACTCATAAGGACTGCCGATAGAGCTGAAAAGTTACAATTTATGATTTAGGTTTACTATTATTTGTAAAATTAAAATTAACATCATTAATGTTAATTTAATTTAAACATTCATTACCATTAAACATTACCATGTCGGTGAAGAAAACCCATAATTTTTTCCCGACCAAAAGAAGTGGAATGCGGCCAAAGAAGTTTTGTGATGTCAGCATATCGGTGACGCGGTGACGAAGACTCATAAAATTTTCTTCAAAGAAAAAGTGTTCAACTCGGTAAAGAAGATTTCATTTCGGAAATGATTAGTGCGATATCCGACATATTTTTTTTTGTTTATTTATAAGCTGCCAAAATGACTCCGCCCTGCCTGATGGAAAGCATGAGCAGAATCCAAGAGTGGTGGTCACCATCCTCAATGCGAAAAAGGACCAGGCAACATGTGACCCACACTATGGCGGCCTGGTGGGATACTTTTTCACGCCCCGCTTTAATATATATAAATATACGAGGCTAAAATATAAGAGGGCGTAGTCGTGGACAAAAGCTAGTTTATCAAATTCAATTATTAAATTAATTTACTATGTTACATTTATGAACGTTAAATTGAAGCTAGAGTTAAAAATCACAGATCGACCAAAACAGACGCCACTACTACATGTACTGGATTGTCAAGGTAAATTAGGTGAAAAAATTTAAATCTACTGACTGCTCGTGTTGATCTATAACTTCCAGTTCCCAAAGTGCGTAAAGCCTTATAAACCTTTTCATATTTGTCTACTGGCAAAGAAACTCGTGACTATTCTTTTTGAAAGTCGGTCTTCTATATCTTAGTAGGCATAACTAGTAAAATTATTATTATTAATAACGAATATATATATCACCGTTAAAAATTATTTTGATACCATACTCAAAGTATTTTGAAAACATATTTTTTCAATAATCCTTAATTTCGTTTTTTTAAATCTTGATCAGCCCAGTGTCACTCTCACGACTAAGACAAATCTATTGACATCAGTCACATAAAAATACGACAAGCCGTTAAGGCTCTAGGGCATGTCAAAGTAATGTACACACACACATACATACACTCGAAAAACATAACCCTCCTTCTTTCGCAGTGGGGTAAAATATAGAAGAAATGGTGGAAGTTATAGTGTCATCACAATGAAAAACCATACCTATTCCTTAGTTCTTTCAATACGACACCATAAACATTGTTTCTATGACACGTATGGTGCGAATGCTAAAGGGGATCAAAAATTTCGTTATGATCATTTATTCAGCCAACGAAGAGCAATTCCGTGTGGGCTTTTTATACACCTCTGCTTTTCTCGCTGCCTATTTATTCATAAAACAAATATGTCTCGTGTATTTGTGTCTGAGTAGTCTAATGGAGAGACTATTAGATTTAATATTTTTTGAACAAAATTTGTAAGGAAAATGAAAATTGAGTGAAATTGTATTCGTGCTTAAAATTTTCATTTCTTTTTGGTTATTAGCCACCTTATCCCCAAAGTAGTATGCCATAGGACATGACGCTTGAGGTCTCAGGTTTGATTACCAGGTCGGAACAAAGTTTGTATGATCTGCAAATACTTTTTCATAGATTGGCTGTCTTCTTTGTGTAAAAATTATCTATTTAAAACATAGTATATGTATATTTATATCAGTTATCTGGAAAAGTAGCTTGCTTGTGTTATGAGTAATACAAGCTCTGCATAGATTGGAACTTGATGGTGATGTATGCTAGATGTGCAAAGTATTTATTATGTTTCATTATTGAAAACTTCATCTTCTATCTGCATTATATAACTTAAACGGAGCTCAAGAATGATATCTCAGTTTGAATAGACTTCTTCAAAAGGAACACTGTAAAAATATCTATGAAATGAACGAAAAGTTTTCAAAAGAATCATGCAGCCATGCCAGTAACTTAACAGAGATATCTTGTCGTCCACAAATATTCACGGTTCGTGTTCAGAGTGCATGTTACGCGATTGTAAATTCTTTGGCACCATACACTGTTCCTATAAACTATGATAACAACTGAAAAATACAGAATACGGATATTAGATAACAGATAAGCAAAGGAATGTTGGTATCACACACATGTGAATTACAAAATAAGCGATAGTGGAACAGCGAATTTTTCGTTAATTTTCTTTCACTTCACTTCACTCACTCACTTTCATACTATTGCGTTCTATAACACATTATGTTTGAGGGAATTAAAGTATTAAGTAGTCACAGGTTGATTGGTGCAGAAAGAATCCACCACAGTCGAGGCTACGAGGTGGAAGTATCAGCTATCTGTAATTCTTCGATGTTGTTGATATTTTTTTGCCCTATACTGTCGCGTACTGTCTTTGCGTCTCTACTATATAGGCTGACAAACAACAAGGTCCTATCAATACACAATACTCCAAATCATCAAAATAATCTCCAGTATTGTCCTATAGATTAAAAAGTATAAATGAAAAAGTTTGAACAGGAGTTCATGAGCGAATGAGTGAATGAGTAAAAACATTTTTAAACATATTGTGTGATACAAACACAATATTTCAAACTCGCTTTCTAGTTTTATTACGGGACAACAAACATTGCGAAAGTGTTTTCTCACAAGTATTTTAATTACTTCTATAATAAATAGTAATAACCACAAAAGCAATAATTTTGGGTATTTATTTGAGATTCCTGTAAACTGAATTTGGTTTTTACATTTGCTTTCACATTTAGGTTTAAATTTAAGTACACTTCTTGAACCACCTTCCTAATTAACATTCAATAAATATTAAGATTCAAATTTAATAAAATATAAATAAATATAAGTATGTTCGGACAGCTAACATACAACTCCATCAATTCCCAAACTTAACAGAACTTGTATTATAGGTACTAGACAACTGATATAAATACCTATTTACTTTTTTTTTGTAAGTTATATATTTACAAAAGGGTACATACATATTATACATAGAAAACACCCAAAGTCCGAAACAAATATTTGCAGATCATGAAAACATTTGATACAACCCTAGAATCAAACCTGAGACCTTATTTGACTGCCTCGGTGGCGCAGTGGTAGCGTACGCGACTGCTGTCCATGAGGTCTCGGGTTCGAATCCTGGGTCGGACCAAATGTTTGCATGATCTGCAAATATTTGTTTTGGAGTTTGGGTGTTTTTTATGTATAATATGTATGTATTTACAAAAAAAAATGTATTTATGTATTCATATCAGTTGTCTAGTTTCCATAATACAAGCTCTGCTTAGTTTGGGACTAGATGGCGTTGTGTGTTAGATGTCCGAAATATTTATTTATTTAACATATTTATTTATTTATTATGTATAGCAGTTGCGTACGCTGCCACTGCGCCAACGAGGCAATCCAGTGTTATAGGATTATCGCTGAACATCGTAAGCAAATATAAAAATTTAAGAACGCAGTTTTTTGTGTAAAGGTTTTAAGTCTAAACTGAAAATCACACAAAAATTTTGCGCGACAAACAGTAACAAAAGTAAATATGTGCGTGCCGCAGAGTTATGAGCACAGTACGGTTGGAAATTTCCAATCTATCACAATAAAAACGCCATCGGCTCGAACGTGAACGGCGTTGGACAAAGGGTCTAATGGAAATGTCTGTCAAACGTGGATGTACGTCAAACACTAGCGTTTTTAGTGGCAAGAGAATCGCACAATGCGGTATCAATAAAAAACGTAATTATTTTGAGGTTATCATTTCGAAGAGTCTTACTTTCTTGCCTTTATTCCTTTAGTTAGCTACTAGTTGAACCGGTTTTAGCTGAATACCAGTTTTTCCACGGAGCAACTGGTATTGGACCTCCACAACCCTGAGGTTAAATTGAATTTGAAGGTTAAACTCGTTAGTTGTCAGTATATTTGAGGGCATTGACTTCTCAATAACTATTGTCATAGGTGTTCATGGCAACCGAGACCGACAGATTAACGTGCTCTCCGAGACACGGGTGCAAAAATGTAATTAAATATTCCTAACAATTTTTTTTTTTAAATATTCCGAACATCTAACACAACGCCATTTAGTCCCAAACTAAGTATAGCTTGTATTGTGGGTACTAGACAACTGATATAAATACATATATACTTTTTTTTGTAAATACATACATATCATATATAGAAAATACCTAAATTCCGAAACAAATATTTAATACAAACGTTTGATCCGACCCGGGATCAAACCCGAGACCTCAATATCAACAGTCGCATACACTACAGCTGCGCCACCGAGGCGGCTAGAGGTTTTTATTTTAGAGAGTACTTTGTTATAATATTTACCCAACAATATTTATTTATCAATTATTATTGTTTCGTTGACCTGTCTTTACTCTGATATTCTTGAAATTAATGCACATAGTTTTTGAGTGCAACAACAAGGCATTTCGCACAGTACTCTCTTTTCTTAAAAACGCGCTGCTACATATAGTAGTCGAAAATAATTTTGCAATTAGAAGTAGGTTACGTCATTTTTCCCTCTGTGCAAGTCGTTGCTGCTGTTCTCGAACCGTCACCTATCCAGGTTTGCGTTAGAGTGCTGTGACAGAACTATACAACCAAGTCAAACCATATATTGATTTATTCATCGTCTGAATTTGAAAACATTTGGGTACAGCTCTTAATAAGAAATCCAAACCACACTATATATACCGTTAAGTAAAATAACTTTCAGCCGTCTAAATACACATAAAGTACTCATATTAAAAATGTAACAATGTACCCCAGAAGTTCATTACAAATTTGTCCGAACAAGTTGAAAATTACGTTAGAGAGGAAGGGAAACTTTTTCTTTGACTTGTGTGCAAGTTAGAGTTAGCGACTAATCTGCATGCGTAATGCATGTAAATAAGATTGGACCTGCTACAAGAGTTTAAGATGCCAAGTTTGTGCTGCGAACTGCGATCCGATTTAGTTCAGTAACGAGAATATTACTGCAGGAAACGCGAAAGAAGTTTGCACTCACTGATTGACTTCGTATGGAGATTTGTTTAGTTCTCTGAACATATGTTAGCATGGAAAATTTAGTTCGGAATTATTTTCTTGTGCTGGTAAATTAGAATTGAATTTTATTTGGTAGTTGTTTGACATTTTTACAGTAACAGATAATACTCCCTTCGATCATTTAGATTTGCATATATCTTAATATTATATTACTGCAAATTTGCAAAAAAGAGAAAAATTAGAACCATGCTTTAAAAAACCAAGTGATTTAGATGCTTTTTTAACGATTGTGTCAATATGCATATAAAAAGCAACTTAGAGTCATGGCAAGATCTCGGATGGTACTACTTCTTTGAAGAGTATAATCATAAAGAGGAAAGCAGACTTGTATTGCAGGTGTCACGGTTGAGACAAGCTGTTTAAATAAGAGGAGAAAGCCTCACAGATTGATTCTTATGTTGATAGTTGATTCTTATCATGATCAATAAGTGTGCCAGGAAGGGCAAAAGTATGTTTGTCAGCATAATTACCGTAATTATCAAACCTCTTCATAATTGTATATTTCTCCTTAAGCTCTCTTAATGATGAAGAATTATACCATATTGGGTACTTATTCTTACGTTCCAGTATATGGTACATATTTATTTTGAGGTATACTAATAGTATCATTAACATATTCACCGAATAGTCTACTGAACGCGACGAAAATACACATTTCCAATCGATGGAATTTATTTTACTTAATTGATTTGAATGCTATTTTCACTTATCTTATCTTAATATTTAGTGTTCAATTCACAAAAAAAATAATTAAGTGTATTTAAAATTAAAATTACAGTTCTAATTTTTTTAATACAAATATTCAAAATCAACCAAACACAATCAAATAATTCATGTCATTATAATAATCCACCCCGGATCGCTCCCGACGAAAAAGTGCCCATGACACTAGCAGCGTTGCCCCGCTGGATAGCAACGGCCATCCTCTGCACCAGGAACGAGCCATAGCGGGAGTCACCACATTTAATAGCAATGCGGCGACCAATTTCCGCAATCAAACTTTTGGCCTCCGATCCCCAACTGCCCAGAGTCTCCATGGCTATAGGCGCAAAGCGATAGTGCGTCCCCACTGCAGCGTACTTCAATCTCTTCCTATCAGCAGCATTCTCCGCCGCCGCCCCAGGAGCGTTGACAGTGCGTTATTTAGTGTTTGTTTCAGTTTAATCAGCTTATAAACAAAAAAGTTATATCCGGTTGAAGAATCAATGCGATAACCGACCTTTACGCGGGTGGAGTTGCAGGCAAATACTAGTCATAAAATACATCTATCTAATCTTAATCATAAATATAATTCAGATTGAGATAAATATGATTGTACTTTTACTGTTCGTTTCATGTCAGATAATCCTGGTAAGCCCTCGTGTCAGTCGCATCACGCAACGAGGCTTTACTCTCGTAATCCCCAATTTACATGAGCTTATAAATATAATTAATTATTAAGACACCTTACATTGACTTCTTTTGATAATAGAATAAAGGGTTGTTGGTAAAGAAAATGTTATTTATTATTTCATGAGTTAGTTATTTAAGATAACGTTTAAAGATTCTTCCCAAGATAAAAAATTACTTCAAGCACAAAAAAATCTGAAAAAGTATGTATTAAAAATAAAAATTTCATTGTGATGTTGAATTTATGTGTTCTCTGTTTTAGCAAAACATTGAAATTATTTTCATACGTTTATTTAACTACGATAATTTCCATAAAAATAACATATCCTATGTTAAAAACAACTTTTACGAAATAAAGCAAATTCAAACATTCAACGATATTTATTTCAAAAAAATTTCAATAGTAATGTTCAACAAATTTCAATTTTATTTAGGACAGTGATAACTTATAAAGATAATCACCTCACTTGTTTGTTGAATAAATAAGCAAGGCCTACTAAACAACGTTTTAATGAATTCGATATCGAATAAGCTTAAACACAAATACTGTTGTATGATTTACATGAAATTTACATCTCTGATGTATTCTGTTAGGTCAATATAGTTACAGTTGTTTCCTTTAACTATACAGGTAAATATTGGTGATGAGTTAAGTTAACGTAAACAAACTGCCGATTTCCTAAACACGTGTGATAGTGTAGTTGAAATGAATTTGTAAATCACGCTGTAGGCAACTCGAAAAAGTACTTTTGGTAAAAACAAGACTATCATCGAAATCAACATTAGTGCTGTTATGAGCCGAGTATTAATTAAACAAAAGTAGACGGTTGATTACTAAAAAAGCAAAGAACTTATTAACGAACACTTTTATAACAATAATCCACTAAATCACTCGTTAGTCGCACTAGAAATTCGCTTCAATGTTAATCCGTTGTATAGTGGAACAATACTCGCCTGTACCGCTAACTCACTCCGCTTTTATAGGGCTATCGAAATGTCTGGAATGATCTCCAATTTCTATAAGCAATTCTGGAACAAATAGAATACCCAAAAACAGTAATCTAGCACCACCTAGCGCCGAAAACTTCGGAACTACCAATTACAATCTCAATAGTTGTGCGCTACTGGATACTAGATGGCAACGTACTCCGAATCTCAAATCTTCTAGATTATACGAGACTCGTTTAACTCTATGGCGCAACAATACTCTACTAAAAATGATCAGTTGATGCTCTTATCCTAGCGATTTGTTGAATTATAGAATGCACAAATAAGGAATCATCTCAGGTTCTTTCTAGATTTTGCAGCATGATACACACTTAGAAATTGACGGACTCTTGAAATCCAGAGACCCAAGTGTGACCTTTGGTTGAGTCTCAGAAATACCCACTCCGTCGATAAAAACTAGAGAAAAAATTGGTTAGTAGTAAAAACAAGATTAATTGTTAATGTTTTTTCTTCTCCTCAATATATGCCCTAAATTGTATAAATGGAGTACTCAAATATACATTGTTTATCGTACATTGAAGCCTTACACTGTTTTTACATTAGGTCCATTGAAGTGTGTGACAGACACGGGATTAAGGCATGACGGCTGTCAGGCTCTGTCCTGGATTTAGACCAACCGGCGTGTACTGAATTATCTGAGTTGTCTATCGAAATTAAAGGGGATCAAATGCCTTGACGGTTTTATTACACTTGACAAGTTAATTAAATAACTGCATACTAATTTACTCTTTTATTTCGTTATTGAATGTAAGTTAATATTTCCCATATTAACAGTTGTTTTGGCTTACGTTTGTTGATATTTTCTTATGTTGACAGAATGACTTTATTGTTTTTAAGCCTTAAGGATAACTTATTGGCTGTCCAGTAATCTAGAAGTTAAGAACCGTTGGGAAGCCAGTACACCTAAATTTATTGAAAACTATTTAAACCTGTAGTTCTCCCTCAGGTTTGCGGAGGTCCGATGCCAGACGCTCCGTGAAAAAACTGATATTCAGAAAACCGGTTGAACTAATAGCCGGTTACCAATTAACTTGGGAATAATAAAGCCTAGAAAGCTAGCCTAGCAAGTGTAAGAAATAATCCATGGCTACAATATATTGTAGATGATGATGATGTATGATGATGTAGATCACCATCATAATTTTTTCTAACAACAAATATAAGAGAGATAAAATAGGATATAATAGGCTTTAACTTCAAGCAACAGATACCCTACATCGAGTAATAAGTGCTTTAAAAATTTAAAGCATGTATTACTCGATATAGGGTCCAATATACAAAATGTTCACTTCAACAAATTCTAACACAACACAGGTTACGTAACATCGGCAGAATGGACAATTTCGGACAGGCCTCGACGAGGGACGCTACATTCAAATTAAAAATTCCTCCAACTCATACATTTTAATCCTTCGCTTAGGAGTTTGTAAAATGGTGACCTAGAACGTTTGGTCCTTTTGATTCTACTGAATTTAGTTTTAGTTTTTTGTCAATAACACAAATTAATACAGAGATAAATAGTCGTAACCACAATCTACTGCACTGAGTGTAGATTGCATACCCACACGGGACATCATTTTGTGCGATCCATGACTTGCTATTCTAAATCTGTGTATTCTATTATCAGTTTCTGGAAAGTATGAAAGTTCTACGCGACACAGTGTGAATCCATAGTGCGGGAGCAGTCTTTTAAAAAACAGACTGCTAATAAACATATTTATACGTTTTAAATTCATAAATATGACGGCGCATCACTTATTTTTAGTCGGCTCAGCACCCAAGTGTCGGTAGTTTGAAAACTGATGCAACACCGAGCATTAGCATTCTTATTTTAAAATAATAATTACACGTTTAAGTAACGGGTAGTAGTCGATTACTTTTGTGTGATGTGATAAGACATGAGTATGGTGGTGGAAGGTGGGATGTCGCTGCAGGGCGATCATTATTATTTAGCATCTCTCACTGGTATAACATGTTCAGTGGAATGTCTTACATAAATCGTCAACCATATACTGCTATTGAATATCGTGATTGTATTTCGTAATCAATGATTATAATAAAGTGATTGTGTGGAAACTGTTCAGCAGCTATCTGTAATATATCCATGTATATTGTCAGCTCTTAGACGCGCGCGCCCGCCCACCTTCGTCGCTCACAGTTGACTGAACAGTGTCACGACCGCACATGCACTAAAAATGACATAATCCTTCCTTCTCATTCATTCAAGATAGTACAATGATTGAGCGATAGAATGAATGCATTACTGAGTAAACTGATTGAATAGACGCATCTACTGCACTATCATTCTCCTCACCCGCCAACTCACGGCTGCCCTCATTTAGAAGGATTATACTGACACTCTAATGGAGAACGAGATTCTACAAATATTATAGATATGTATTATTATGATTACTATTAGTTTGGTATTTTAAAAGACAACTCTATGAATATATATAAACTATATATTGTGTCGCGGTAACTATAGGTTAACAATATGCTAGGTTAACAGACCCGTCAAATACTTCTGTTCTTCTTCTAGTATTTCTTATTAATTATGTTCAATTAATGATGTTTGAAAGAATTATTTGACAACATTCCAGGAACACAGTTGTGGCTGTAAAAAGTGAGTTTTCTATAAATACATGTATTTTTGTGTTTTTTTTTAAATGAAATGCTAACTGCTTGTTAAAGCGAACTATAAGGTAAAATATCTATGGTTATATCTTTTCTGCAATATTTTGATGTGCCTGTTGGTTTTGTAGTTAGCTATTCATAATTTTGTCTAACGATGTGCATAGTGTCTGTATGCATAAATAGAAATTCGTAACAAAATCACAAATTTTATTATCCGTTATTTTACAAAACATTTTGATTCAATTTTCCCTAGTGGGCCCCTTTTCAATCACAATCAGTTTGATTATGCGCTGTTTCATCCACTTCAATGGTTTTTAGATATGGTTGTAGTTGAGATATGGGTTGCGTCGTTTCTCCAGCACAACGGGACAGTACTCTAGTGAGGCTGTGGGTTCACGGATGACGTTTGGTGTTGGTGTTCCAAACTTTATTCGTGCGATCTAGAATCATACATTTGATTTGGATCGGAGCTTTACCTCGATCTTTGCCTTTTCCTCCGGCAGATAGCATTGACTTAACTTTGTAAGCTTTGCATTATGGAGTTACGATGCTATATATTATTTAATAGCTTTCTTTAAAATTCTCACACAACAAGTTACGAAGATCTAATCTTATTTCCAGCACTCTAAGCCCTTGTCATAAATGATTAATTCAAGTGTATCGTAGAGGTTAGAAGCACAGAATGGAAAATTTGATCAAATTTTATGCCTTAGGCAAGACTCCTGTATCGAACAAGTACATTTTACTTGGAGCAGTATTTTAGACGTGCTCAAATTAGTTCGGCATCCTATGAGTGTTCATTATTTACTTGGATGTAGACGAACTAGGTGAAAATTAAGGTTACAGTTTACGTATCAAAATCAAAAAATATATTTTAAAAATAATGTAATAATTTCAAGAAAACCGATGCTAAGCTTTTTTTTTGTTCTGTTTGTGATAGTGAGCGTAATGAAGCAAACCTCTTTTCGAACGGTAGGGGTTTTCTTTCTCTAATTCAAGGGTTATACCTTGAAAAGAGAGAGTTCTCATTGACTATCATATATTGATCACTACTCATGATGAGTAGCAACATACATGTTGTGATTTTTTATGTGTGCAATCCAATTTGATTATATTCGATACGATGTACGAGAGTAGAATCGTAGAGTAGTGATCACTCTACTCATTGCAAATGCAGACACTGCAACAATGCAGCATTGCGTTCAATATTAAAGCGGCCAATTGATATGCTTCTACGTCATTGAGCCTCTGGTCTTGCACTCACCTGTCATTTTAGGTTGATCTTCTGTGAGGGGATAGTATTACCTCAGCCAATCCGGCCCAAACGTGCTGGAATCGGCACGGCATTACTACCATGAAAATAACTAGATTCTTGATTTGTTAAGTGTTTGTGAGTAGCGGCAGTTACTTACTACTCGTGTGACTCATCTATTTATTATATATTTACACATTAAATAGGAGTTTACATTAACAAAGAACATAATATAAAAAATAATCCAAACTCCGTATGAAACGCAAAAATTAATCACAATTTAAATATTCTTATAATTCTCGAGCGGTTCTTTGGGGCTATTTTTATGCCGCATATGTTCTGAATTCCACTTGTTTCTAACAGGTGTTATCAAAAAGGTGCCATAATCCCCACAGCTCTAAGTGAGATCATTCAATATTTATTTTTAGTACTTTTGATACTTTGCTTCAGTTCTTTGAAAGCTAGTACTAAGAGATACAAAAGAATTCCTACAAAAGAACATATAAGTAGTTATTGAGTTATATTTTGTTACACATTTTAGTTTTTAGACTGCCTCGGTGGTGCAGTGGTAGCATTATGTGACTGCTGTGATTGAGGTCTTGGTTTATATTTCCCGATATGATCTGTAAAAACTTGCTTCAGAGTTTGGGTGTTTGTAGGGTTCCATATTCCAAAAGGAATGAAATCCTTATCGGTTCACGTTGTTATTCATCTGTCTGTCTAGACCATTTTTCTCAGGAACGCGAGAAGGTATCATGCTGAAATTCGTATGAAATACTCAGGTCTACTGTCCCTTGAAGCTTTGAAAAAATCAAATGAAGCCATCGTAATTAAAAGATACAGCCGTTTATTCTGCCGTTTATTTTCTACACTCGGGTAAAACCTACAGGGTACTTTCTGTAAATCCAGAATCTTGAAATTTAATACGAAACAACGTCTTATAGTGCAGATAAAGAACGAATTGCGAAATGTATACATTTTTGGTGACATCATATAAAATACCTACAGGTTTGTACGGAACCCTCGGTGCGCGAATCCGACTCACACTTGGCCAGTTTTCTTATAAATAATATGTGTACATTTATTCATAAATGTATTATATTAATATCAGTAACATAGTACTTATATTACAAGCTCTACATAGTCTAGATCTAGACAGTATTGTGTCAGATGTCCGAAAAAATGTTATTTTAAAAAAAATAGTTATAGTAAGGTAGTTATAGATCCGCGCAATATATGTTCTCGCGCCGATTAACGTATATACAACTTCCTAACATCAAACTTAGGCAGTAGACGCCAGGCATGATCACCTCGCCTGTTCGGATGATCCTCTCTTTGTGTTGGAGGGACATCACACCAGTTCCCTCCACAAATGTATATATGTATATATGTGTATATTAAACTGTAAAACGCCTTCGATTATTCTACGTGGCTGTAACTGATGCTATCATCACTAGTTCAAGTTCATAATTACGATATCTTTTTTCTATGTTTAATGTAAAAAGAGCATAGCTTCCTAAGCTTCGTGTTTAGATATAAAATTTCAGTATCAATAATCCTCTTTATCTACCTATTCTTCGATTAATATCAATAAATTTTTCATCACAAAAAGCAAAAACACTTGAAGATTTCAACATTTTTTTGCTTTAAATGCGTTATCAAAAATTGATGTGGCACTTTGTTAGAGCGAACTTTTCCTCGTCATTTCCCTCCCAGTGTTGCCAACTCATTTGGCCTGTATTCGAAGGAGTGCTCATCAAAATATGCAAATTCGCTTCCATATCGGACGTCCCCTCGAAGTAAACAAAAATCTACTCGGAGTAGCGTGAAAAGATATTTAATTGAGTTCCTGATTAATAAAGGTACGGTCTAACTGAAGGTTAGGTGTAGAGAATTTAAAAAGTTTTGCCAATCGAGTGAGAGGGAACCTTAATTGTGTTTATCACTTGCCCCCTCTGAACAACTTTTTCTATCAAAAGTTCGGGTCCTTGGTCGTTAAAAGTATTTAATTTCCCGCTAAATGTGACAACGAGGACGTTTTTGAATTTATTTTAAATTTTCTTATTGTTTTTACGTTTTATTTATTGTACGGTCGGAAATTTGATATTTATAGAGATTGATGTTGTTTTGAGATAAATATATGATATTTAAGCGTTTAAGATTATTAATCTTGGCCCTTGAGTAAATATCTAAATAAATAAAATAAATAGTTTTTACTGCATATCAAGTAAGTTGAAGTTTTAATCTAAACCGTTGGTCTAGGGGTTGACGTATGCGACTCCTATAATATCTGTTGCGTAGTTGGCGGGACACCGTTGAGACTGGCCGCCGTAGCCAAAATCGGCAAGAAGAACATGAATCTAAAGCGTATCAAGTATCATTTTTTGTTTGTCTGCATCTTTGTTTTTTATATTTTCTGGGTCTATTGCGAAGGGCTGGACTAATTTCTACGGTAGTTTTACTCTCAGATAAATGATTGTAATAGTTTTTGAAGAATCTAAAGAAATAGAAGCAACCTTTATAGGTTACTTTTATTTCTTCAAAACATAACTTCCGCCCGAAAAATATAAATTAGTACATTGCTAAAGTTTTACGCTATCCGTACTATTATTATCAATTCGAATGTAATTCTTTCGATCTGCCTTTTTATTTATCTGTTGCGTTTTCACTTCTAAGCCGCTACACTGCTTACAATGAAAAATAAATAGGTACTTTATTCAATATACCAGATTTTTAACGAGCTCTTTAGATTTTGTATATCTATAAAAAAATTTGTTTTGTTTTCACGGCATAACAAACATACCTTGAAGAAACCCATAGAAAAATATACAATAAAAAATGATGATTCTTTTGCGGTATACCTTATTGCAATATTAAGTTAAATTAGTGCTAATAAGTTAAGTAACGTCACTCATTTTATTTATTGTTTTGTAATATGCACACAATGAAGATAAATAAATAAAAAATAAAAGTAAAGCTAACCAACAGGCAAGTTTTTAAGCTTATAATAACAACGCATCTCATTACATTTATACCAACCGAGGCTGTGTAAACAAGGTTATATGTTTCTCTCTTGCATATTCCTACACTCTTTCATTTACATTTTCACTAAAGCTTTTATATTTAACAAAATACTTCGGTGTTCGGTGCAGCGAGCACAAAGTACGGCTACGAACAGTTGCAAACTAACTAAGAACAAAAGTCAGGCTAGCTAAATGTTAATAAAAGTTTGTTTCGCATTTTAGTCTTATTTCCACTTAGAGTGGAATTGTGGAGTTTATTTCTGCACTATATCTACTTAAGGTCATCACTTAAGCAAAACCCAATGAACATATAGACACTGAAAGTAAAAACTTCCAACCAATGGAATTATTTATAAGAGTTTGACTTTTCACACCAGCTAGAGAGTTATTACACCAGCTGATCCAACGCGTATACATTTCTTTCAACCATGCTTAGAGATTTTAATGAACTAAGTATGATGTTAACTATCCTTTTATAAACACACATTAAAAGAATGTGAAAATCGGTTAGATATAATCGGAGTTCATCGTGAGCTACAAATGACATAAAAATTATTTTCTTTTCTTCTCCAGCCTATTGCCGTCCACTGTTGAATGAAGGCCTACCCCAAAAAGCACCAACCATCCGGGTCTTGGGTAGTCCGTATCCATCCACCGCCAGACACTTTCCTCAATACAACATGCCGCTAGGTGCCCTTTTTTTTTCTTTTTTTGACGTGGTGGAATGCCTTTACGCACTTCGCTCCCCCCCTGCGGTTATAGGGGGTTCGCTTCGTGTGGGACTCCTGGCTGACACCAGCCAGACTACCCACTAAACCACCACGGTGTGCCACTCTGCGCCTGAGACGGGAGGGATCCGGAAACCGCTTTCTTACGCCATCCGGACCCCTCCCAGCGCCAGCCCGCACTGAAGCGGGCTCCGTCTCCGATGGTAAACTCTCAAGGTGGGCGACGTACGGCACACGCGTAACGTCGCCCCCCCTCGCGGGTGGCCTCTAAAGCGGATGGGGGGGAAAACCCGTCCCACCCATCCGCGGCCACACTCAGGGTGGCATGAGGCGTTGATAGGCGCGCCTCCGCCACCCGGTTCGCCGGCGGCGGATCGGGTCCGAGTGGAGATCGTCCTCCCGGGCCTTCTCCGCCGCCTCCTTCTGCGAGATGGCTTCCTCGCAGAAGGTCGCCGCCGGCCATGGAGCGCACGACGGCCGGCAGCGAGAGATCTCCTCCGATGACTGCAGTGAGGGCCCGACGCTGCGGCGCCCAAGCGGGGCACACCGCCAGCGTGTGCTGGGCCGAGTCCTCACTGCAGTCGCAGTGGTGGCAGGCGGGACTCAATTCCCTCCGCGCGACCGAGTGCAGGTACTTCCCGAAGCAACCGTGCCCGGAAAGCACCTGCGTCAGTCGGAAGGAAAGGGTCCCGTGCTGCCGCCCTGCCCACTCGAGGATGACGGGCTGGAGCGCCTCCACGGTGGCGAAGCCAGCACGTGGAGCCTCCAGCCGCGACGACCACCGAACCATAGTGGCTCGACGGGCGGCTTCACGCCACTCGCGTACCTCTTCGGGCGGAGGGCGAACGCCACTCTCCGCCCGGAATTCAGCCACCCGTCGATAAACTTCGGCGAGCACTTCCGCCTCCAAATCCCACGGGGGTGTACCGGCCAAGGCGCACGCCGCCTCGGTCGACACCGTGCGGTATCCGCGTATGGCTCTGATCGCCAATACCCTCTGAGGGCGCCAGAGGCGCGCCTTATTCTGGGCGGTCAGAGCCGACGCCCACACCGGTGCGCCGTACAGCGCCATCGACCGGACCACCCCCGTGAAGAGGCTTCTCGTTGCGACACTGGCTCCACCCAGATTGGGCAAAAGTCGCCCTAGGGCGGAGGCAGTGTCGACCAGCTTGGGAGCAAGCTGTCGGAAGTGCTCGTCGAAGAGCCACCTACCGTCGAGGATCAGGCCCAGATACCTCATCTGGGCCCGAACCGGTACGAGGACCGAGTTGACCACTATGGAGGCGCCGGGGGGCGGCCCGCGACGGGGCCCGTGGAAGAGCAGGGCCTCCGTCTTGTCCAGGGCCACCCGCAAGCCCAGCGCCTCGATGCACCCGACCACCAGAGACACTCCCCTGGTGGCCAGGCACGCCGCCTCCTGAAAGTTCGCCCCCCGGGCTGTGACTAATGTGTCATCTGCGTAACAAATTACGCCCAGCCTGGAGGGGAGACGCTCGCGAAGGACCCAGTCGTACCCCACGTTCCACAGGAGTGGTCCTAGGACAGACCCCTGCGGAAAACCGCACGATATGGGTCGCCGTCTCAAGGCGCCATCTCGATCTTCGTACACGACGGTACGCTCCTCCAGATAGTCTGCCACCAGCCGCCTCAGGTACTCTGGCACCCCGTGATACTGGAGAGCTTCCCTGATGCAGCTGAATGGCAGACTATTAAAGGCGTTGGCGATGTCGAGAGACATCGCCACCACCACGCTGATGCCGCTAGGTGCCCTACACTATCCTTGTCTAAACGTGGTCGCCACTCTAACACTTGTCGGCTCCAGCGCAGTCCAGTCTGCCTGTAGAATTCCACTTTAGCGTGCTGGTCTTTCGTGCGATATCGATTAATATAGTTCTCTTTTGTATTGTCTCATCATAAATTCTGTCGATAAAAGAAACATCCGGCATCACACGCTCCTTCGCACGCTGAACTACTTTAAACGACCAGTCCGAAGGTGAGTGTCCGCTGTCGGCTTCATACATCATTACGGCAGGACGCACTGGTTGAAAACCTTAGCTTTCAGTGATTGCAGTATCGACGACTCAAAGATATGACAACCCAGACGATTTCTTCTATCGGTCTTCCAATCGGAGTTGTGCCGGCCGAGTTGGATAGTTTGGCCAAGATAGACGTATTTCTGCACAACCTCGATAATAACGCCATTAACAGCTATGGGACTCGGAGATACGTGAATATTATGCATTATTTTGGTCTTGTAAATGTTCAGCCGGAGTCCCACTCGGGCTGAACATTTACACACACAATAATGTTTAGATTAAATTACATCTATCACTTTTACACAAAAAACTTTAAATCTTGGACCACGATAAAAATGTAATGTGGTCGAAGCCGTTTTGTTTTGAAAACCTGAAACTTATGTTACGGTCGTCCATTAAAAATCATAGATAGATAGATAGATAGAAGATAGACTCTTTATTTGCACACTATAATATTACAGATAGAAGAGAGTACATAAGATGTGAGACTGAGTGTGCAAAGGGCGGCCTTATTGCCAAAAGCAATCTCTTCTAGGCAACCTTAGGATGTATCGAAATGTATAGGTGAGACAGTGGTAGTTATCAATGCAATGAGTTTTGAATTAATTATTTGCTAATGAATCTAATGAACTACATACATATATACATCCACAAATATACACACAACCTAATAACATGTATATATATACCTACATCCCCATATACATACACATACATATAATCAGGATCAGCGATATTTGGCTGCACCATAGTGGGGTAATAATATTATGTTCCCTAAATTCACTTGCTTTCTGTAATAACATTTGTTGGAAAATGAACCACCTTTATACATAATACTGTGAGTTTTATTTCCAACCAAAATTTGCAAAATAAGAACATTTTTGTGCCACACAAGCATCCATCAACGACATCTAAATTGGCGACATTAATATCATTCCCGTTTTACAATTAAAGCAGAGTTGAGAACGGTGACAGAGCTTCACAAAGAGGGTCTGCACCAACACTTGACGAACCTAATTACTCTCGTTACAGCCTCGCAATTATAACCAGTCGTTCTAAAAAATTATAGCCTTTTTGTCTTGAAGATGTGTTTTTTTTCATATTTTTTTTACTTTTTCGTGATATTCTTATGAAAGTTCTTTTGACCACGGAGTGCAATTTAATTTGAAAAATTTTGTTTTATAACGAATTTTTTTTTATGTGTGAGGTGGTTGTATCACTCTCATTTAGCCTGGCCTAAATATAACATAGCACGGGTCAACTACGTTAAAACTACGGATATTCCTGTATTACCCTCATAAATCAAATATTCGTTATCTTTATTTCTGTAAATAGGTTTTCACCAAATGGAACAGGAAAAGATGGTCTATAAAAATATTATAATAATGAATTAGAATTAGAGTAATGTTTGTAATCATATTTAATTTTCCTCAAACAACATTTAAGAAATAATCATTCTATTTATTGACGGTTAAGAATGATAGGGAGAGATAATATTTTAACAATAATAAATTTTGATGCGGACTGTATCACTGTTTTGTTCTTAATAAATTTGATAGAGGCTGGTCTAATATATAATATTAGACGCAAGATACTCACAAATACGATGTAAGTGTTTCATATTTTCTGACTTCAATCAATTTTATTTGTGTAGAAATATAAATATATATTATTACAGTTGACGCTATGTGCAATAGAATACATCTACAATAACAATATGCATAACATTATGTGACATTCGAGGCTCCGAAGATGGCGCAGCCGTTGACAAGTACTTGGAGAGCACTCCAATAACTGAGTTCAACTGCATCTGCTTCCTATTTCTATGTAAATTGAGTCGGTTGAGGATTGATCAGAACCTATGTTCTGTTTGGTTCAGTATTGTTTGTTATAGGCGTATCTTGA
This sequence comes from Hyphantria cunea, assembly GCA_003709505.1. Taxonomy (NCBI): domain Eukaryota; kingdom Metazoa; phylum Arthropoda; class Insecta; order Lepidoptera; family Erebidae; genus Hyphantria; species Hyphantria cunea. The sequence continues at coordinate 187,095 of PKRV01000060.1, forward strand.
GTTTTGTTTTATTGATCGATATTGCACTTAAAAGTTATAACAATAATATTATTAATAATTACTAGTTGCCATTGTGGTGCTGTATATGAGAATGATGTGCTGCAGTAGACTAAGAAGTCTGTTATATTTCAAATTGTTCACTTATTTCGACTGCCTCAGTGGTGCAGCGGTAGCGAATGCCACTGTTGTTCTTCAGGAGGTTCGATTCCCAGGTCGGATCAAATGTTTGTACGATCTACAAACCTTTTTTTCGGAGTTTAGGTGTTTTCTATGTATAATATGTATATATTTACAATTAAAGAAATATTAATGTATTTATATCGATGTCTAGTACCCATAACACAAGCTCTGTTTAGCTTGGGACTAGATGACGTTGTGTGTTAGATGTCCGAAAAAAATACATAATATATATCTCACCTATTTCAAAGTAGACAAAGCTTGTAATATCCAGACTCCTTATGAATATACTCATGAATAAATACATATACAACACACGTTGTTTAAAGCTTTTTTATAACCACCAACGAACGTATTTCGGTTGAGATGATGATGACAATACCTACTTTACGTAAATAACACCCACGAACAAATAATCGTGCTCCGGTGGCTCGCTCATTTGTTACGACACGTGTTTCTGAATTTATACTAAATAGTGACTATATTTACCAATGTTTAATTCTGACGTATTTTGGATGAATTTTAAATAAAACAAAAAATAGATTTATTACGTGACTGTACTTTTTTATGTTTAACGGTATTGATAATTCAATGCGTATTATTAGAAAAAAAATGCAGCTAAAATGATTCTACTCACCTGGATGAAAAGCATGAGTAGAATACAAGAGTGGTGGTCAACGTACCTGTCTAATATTAATTTTGAGTTTTGAATTAAATACCCTGGTGAACACACTCGGCATATTTACAGTCTGTCTATTCATATGCATATTCACAAACGTCTTTGTACCACGAACCACACGTCGTAACAACTAACAAGCCGTGCTTGAGCCGTGGCGCAGTGTGGAGAGACACTTATGTGGCAAATCATCGTCTAACAGGCGCGGCAATAGAAATAATGAGGCGTGGAGCTAATCGCTTGGGTAACTGTTTCAGAAAGTCTTGCAAGGTCGTGTAGAAACCCAAGTATGTATAAAGTAGTTGCCTACAGCTCTTCCTTTTGTTTTTATGATAACGATGTCATTAATACGTTGTATACTAAAGTTATTTGCATGACGAACGCTGGAACTCTCCTTCTTCAATTCGAACCGAAGGAAATAATCCTGTTGGCATACAAAAAAGGTATCGTTTATATCATAATAAATATTTCAGGAGTAGGTTTATTAATTAAGTGTAAAAATAAATGGTTGATATGTTGCATGTTATGTTGGTTACAATGCTTTTAAGAGGTTAAAGAGCTGCAGATTCAAGAGATCGCAGACTAGTGTTTGGTGTTAATTTCTACGTTACTGCTCCTATCAAAAAGTAACTTGACAATAAAGAAACATACAGACGAACAATATATTTATCTTATAACGATTCTCTTTGCTTAAAAGTAACCGATTAAAATCTGAAATCAAGTTTTTCCTTCATAAAATTGTTTCCCAATTATTCAAAGTCACCTTTTGGCGTTTTTTCCCGAGTTTCGTTAAGTTTACATCCACAATTCAATTTATGTTTTTACTACTTATGAATTAAACAAGAAGCCCGATGAATTATTAACCTAGTATTATATTAAAATTAAAATCCTACGAAAAAATAATCTTACATTATTAGGTATACAATCTTACATGTTCAGAGTTTGAAAAGAATGAGATTTCTAGTTGTTTTTCAAGTGAGAGCTAAAAATTTAGTGATAAAAATAAAAAAAAAACTAAATTTGTAAACCAACTAAATCGTCTCTGTTTTGCAACTGCGTTTAAAATGATTGTTTACAAAACAACTAAAGTTTATAATTTAACTAATTAACTTGACGAGTAGGAGCGTAGTTTAGTTTTTAAGTACTTAATAATGAGAAGAAAGTTCTAGGGATATTTTTTCTTTTTTCTAATTTATTGTTCAAAAACAGTAGCTGGAAGTCTGAACGCACACACTTTGAGCACACAAATTGCAGACTTATAAAGTGAACTCATTGTATGTTCTATAAAGAATAGAGTTATCTCATGCTCTGTTTCTTATATTAATGTCCGGTTTCACTACTTACTGATATAGTTTATGAAAGACTGATGTCAACTTATTTGTAAAATAACTACAGATTTCGGTTTCACAAGTCTTGGGTAGAGATATATATGACAGATCCATACCAATATTATAAATTCGAAAGTAACTCCGTCTGTATGTCTGTCCATTTGTTATATCTTTCACGGCTGAACCACTAAATGGATTTGAGTTAATTTCCGTTCAAAGATAGGTTGGAACTTGGAGAAGGACATAGGCTATTTTATTTCGCAATAACCGACATACACGATGGCGGAGCTGCGGGCTTTATCCAGAATACATACATATTAGTATCTTTTATCTGCAAAATAGTATTTTGTGGTAGAGAGCTATTTGAAACATTATCAAGAAGTGATCAAACTGGGCCTTAGAATTATGAATTTTGTCCCATTATCTATAATACATTTATATAAATAAATAGAATTGGAGTGTCTGTTTGTAATAGTAAAATAACTGTTTTTTTACTTAATGCATAAAGTATATCTACACGGTACATATACCAATATAACATGTCTATCTATCTGTTGTTCCGGCTAATCTTTGGAACGACTGGATCGATTTTGAGGAGACTCTCACTGGCAGATAGCCGATGACATAGAGAGTAACTTTGGCTACTTTTTTAGACTAGCTTCGTCCCATAGCTATACCCGCGTTGTTGTTGTACCGTGGGTAACACCGCGGCGTTCAGCTAGTAACTATAGTATAAACTAACCATATTATCATTATTAAATAATCCAACTGCGAAACCTCCACCGATAGAATATAAGACGAGTTAATTAATCAAAACTAGGGCGGCTCATAAATGTCTAGTAAACACAGCTCACGGCACATATTTAGTGATGGATTGCGAGAGAATTGCTATTCACTTGGGTGACAACCCTAATCATCGTTTAACGTGGCTATATACCGATTCTAAGTGACGTTTGGCTGTCATTATCAAAGGTGAGCGAATCAATATAACCTCAGCCTTTAAAGCACTTACACACTATATACACTTCTGTGATGTGTTTAAGGAAATTAATTTAAATGAATTGAAGTGATTTGGAGGTCACGTTAAGCAGTCGGTCCCGGTTGTTATCATAGGATAACAGTCGTGAAGCTTAGTTGGAGGCCTTCGGGCGGCTTAAAACATCCAACGGTAAGATTACGTAGCCACAACGTTGTCTTGCCAGTCCCCAACCCGCACTTGGCCAGCGTGGGGACGTATGGCCTTAACCCTCTCCTGAGAGTGAGAGGGTTAAGGCCATACGTCCCCACATGGGAGAGACCCGAGCCCAGCAGTGGGACATTATGGGTTGTTGAAATGTTTTCTAAGAGAATATTTTAAAATAAATAAAGATATCGGATATCTTATACACAACGCCACCTAGTCTCAGCGAAGTAGAACTTGTGTTATGGGTACTAGACAACTGATATACTTCCTTAACTGATTTCCGCAGTGCACGTGATATAGGGGTTTTTATACCTTATTTACATTATCAAAGTTTTTATCCCTAACTTTTAAGCAAATAAAATACATAGTATATGTTACTTGGGAATGATGTAGCTTTTCAATGGTGAAAGAATTTTTTAAATAAAATTGTGGAATAAGTACCAGTGAATTTAATTCTATAATGATGTGGATCTGTTTTTCACTAGTCTTTCTGGTGTGCATTATTAAAATTAGATATAATATTGTAACCTAAGGCGTCAGAGTGACCAAGTGACAGGGAATGTCACGGCGCCCGCGTCGCCATCGCCAATAGGGATTATGTATGTTTTTTTTAATTAATCTGATCATTTACGTCTCTATATTATAGAAAAAAAAAATAGGCTTGAAAATAGGCTTGAAAATAGTCAAACTAATTTTGAGAGTATAATTTAAAATACTGACTAAATTTGAGCTATTCAAACGCCGCCATTTTGCCCGCGCTTCTGACACAGCCAGTGACGTCATTGTCATTTTCCGTTTTGTTTACTATTCAGTGTTTCAGTTTACTTAATACTTATTACCAGTTTTAATTGCTATAAAAATAATGTAACAAGGTAATTTTTCTCACATACAGTACTAACACTGTTTGAATTTCGACTACGATAATTTCCAGAATATGACCATCGAAGTCACATTTCATTTTGACCAATAATAAGCGTTTTGTAAGTTTGAATTTCCCTCCCTTAATTTTCACTTTTACTTAATGTTTTCTGAGTTAAAATAACTACTAAATAAAAAAATACCCTTTAACTATACTGTAAAGAATCTAGAAAAAAATATTTGTGACAAATGAAATCTTCATGCATATTGCCTAATAGGGAATATGCATTAAACGGGTATTTCATTCTTTGTTCACGTGCACTCGCATACCATAGACAGTACACTTTCAAAAATTAAAACAATATTGTGTAACCACTATAAAGATAATCACGCTCACGAATTTGCTGACACCCTTGTGATAGTATTTTTACTTTTAAATTTTATCATTTGGATATTTGTGGAAGCGTAATAATTGGCTATCACCATGTTATTCCTTTTATTTGAGTTGTATTTCCAGCTGTAATTTTCCTTGAAAATTAATAACAGAAGTTTTAAAACCTAGACACATACATATCTAATAACTTTAAAGCAGCAATTTCGACCCGGTTGCACTGGCCGTGGTCACAAGCTGACTGGCACAGCAGATCACGCCCTCCGTCGTCGAATCCGCGAAGTAGAAGGTTCTTGTAAAATTAGTATCTCAGTTCAAGTTGTCGTTTCTAGTAGATTGTAATTCGGTTAAAGGGGCTGACTTGGCAGTGAAAATTAATAAGGTCTTAAAACTTTTATTTTTTATATAATTTATGCCTGTTTTATGTAATTTATGAATGTAACAATTCCATAAAGCGAAAGTTGACAAATGTAAACTTAATTAAAATAGTGGTTTAGTATAAGTGAGTTTGATTTTAGAATGAAAACTTTTCTCATTAATTTTCGACGCCAAGTCAACCCAAGTAGTATTGACCTAATTGTAGAATAACAACTATAATTGAGACATCATAAAAACACAAAACGTATTATGAAACTTACTACTTCATGTTAATGCTAAAGCAAAACAAAACAATAAAAATGAAATATAATTAAAGCTAGAACGTTTGTCTTCACCATGATCTCAATACGATGATAAACAATGGTTATTAATTAAGATTGCCTGGTTGGGACGGTCGATGGCACTTTTACTCCCTTTGTTCGACCTCATTCATTATACAAAACCTATATTGTTTTGCGTCAGCGTATAAACAATTGACACTCGATTCAAAATATTTGTATTGAGAAACAACTTAAAACAATATTCTCTATCTCATTTGGCCTTATTTAAAATTTTAAATGGCCGTCCTAAATTAGGTACGGCTTTAACGACTAGACTTATAACTATACTACTTATAAATACACTTATGTATTTCTTATTATTTAATCCTAGCTGACCCGCCGAACTTCGTGCCGCCATATTCATATTAGTGATTTTTTTTTGAATTACCGAAGAACTTATTTTAGCAAGCCCGTGTTGACTTTCCGCAGGACTGCAATGTATACGACTAAGCGGACCAAGAAAATATAACAACTCCGGTTATCTTCTATTTTTTTTTGTGTACAAACCCAGTCGTTACAATAAAAATATATAAAAGAAATAATTATCCAATTTGGTGCAGTCGATCGGAAGTTATGCGCGTACATACATTTCGGTGTTTCAATTTTATTTATATAGATATTTCATCATCATTTATCGACTGGTTTGAATCTTCTTTGCTGGACATGACCGTCTTCTACGAAAGCAGGTTTTGACTTACTTTCCAGAGAGGTTTGTATAGAGTTTTTTGAACTTTTCCTTTGATCTACATAGTTTGCACTCTAAGATAGCTCTTATAACACCCTTGAATACAGGTGGTGACACTCTATATTCTTAACCCGTAACAACAGAGGTGTCATATGTGCGTTGCCGGCCTTTGGAGGATGGAAGGGAGATGGGTGGATGGGTAGGGGTATGGGCCTGCGGTATTCTCACTCACTGGGTGAAACACAGCGCAGGCGTCTTTAACACGGGTTTTCGGAAAGCCCGTGATATCACCGCCGAGCAGGCCCATACAGGTCGAAGTGTGATTCTGCCTAGGTACAGATATGCTACAAGTGTTTGTTGGTTATCGCAGTAAAGAGTAGCCTATGTTCTTCTTTGAGAATCAAAGTATCTTCATGCCACATTTCATTATAATCGGTGCAGTGGTTTAGCCGTGAAATCGTGACAGACAGACAGAGTTACTTTCGTATTTGTAATATAAGTATGGATTAAATTTATAAAAAAAATACACACATAAATAAAATACACCAATACAATTGACACTGGTGCAATGTTCACCATCAGTTAAACAGAATACGCGGTAACAGACAGAGTTAATGGCTATACAAACATATAAATATTCCAATTTTAAAACCTCAGATTTTTCCTCGTGTAAATTAGAATAATGTTTTACGAATACAACCCAAAAATTATGCCTTCATTTCTAAAACCAAATATGAAATATGAATAAAAACTCTATGAAGGTCATCGCTCCGTATACCGTGTTACGATTGACAGCTGTTACTGTAGGAAATGTGTGCTGGCTGTGAAAAATTTAGCTGGAGAGAATTGGCGAGTACCGCACGGAGAGGTTCAACACATTTTGCAGACCGGTGCGGGTGGAGCAGTTTGATGAATATGAGTTTAGCACAGTTTAAAATAAAATGCAAATATATTGTTTTGTTCTTTTAAGGCGAATAAATTCTACTGTTGAATAGCATGTGTCATAATGCATTAACTTACAAAGAATATATTATCTGTAATGTCTTGGTGGCACAGTGTTAGTGCCCCCACGTAAGTGAATGCTGTACTGAGGTCTCTGATTTGATTGCCGAGTTGAACCAAATGCCTGTATGATGATTAGGATTTGAGTTCTATGAGTGTGTATTTGTAAAACTAAAGGGATATAGGTTTTATAAGTTAGTCTAGATTTTATTGTACATGATCTGCTGTCTAAAAATAATAAAGAACGTTGTATCATTTCAGTAGTGCTGATCTATACATTTTGTACACATGTTTATTATTTTTGTACATAATTATGCTGCGAATAGAAACTATGCTAAATGAAATCAAATAAATGTTGTTTTTAATTTCTCTGGTCGAGCTAAATCTGAATCAAAGCTTACTTAAGAATTACGTATTAAAATATATTTCAACTAGCAGCCCGCCCCGGCTTCGCACTGGTAGACATCGGTATTTATCCAAAAATTTAAATATTAAATTTTAAATTTTAATAAGCTCTTAGCAAATCATCCAAGCTTAGAATACTTGGCCAAGTCTCGAAGTTTTCATACGGATCTCAAACTTTTTTACAAATTTAATATATATAGCCTATGTTACTCGGGGATGATTTAGCTTTCTAATGGTGAAAGAATTTTTCAAATTGGTTCGGAAGTTTCTGAGCCTATTCAATGCAAACAAACAATCAAATCTTTTCTCTTTATCATTTTAGTACAGATGGATAAATAAGGAAATATATATCAAATATTTGTGTATTTAAATAAAACCAATATTATTAAAAAAATACAAATGGCGTTTATACCCAACAACATTGACATTTTATATTTCTCACTCGTTCAAAAAGATTAAATCATACTGAGTGCTTCATTTATAGACCGGTGTACACCAGAGGGGAAATGAAAATAAAACCAATATAATTGTAAAAAGAAACGCTTCAAAAGGCTATCCTTAATAAATTCACATTATTCTTCCTTTTCTTCAGCCTGATGGACGAAACACATCGGATGCGCTGAAAGAAAACGTATTTCAACGAATGGGAGAAGAACAACAAAGGCATGCAGAAATTTTCCATTCCATTCGTGTTCCATTAGCTTCGCCTCGCGCCTTTGTCCGGTATCAACTTGTTCGAACCGGTTGTTTTTTCCAATTCGTATAATTTGTGCACGATGCCGGCTACGAGTGGTGGCTGCTTTGGTGGTGCTATGTGGACTCAGTTATTTTTCTTCTCTTTACACTCTTTGTACTGCGATGGTTTATTTCTAGCAGAGTTAAATTTATTTTGGTTATATTTCGTGCTATGGTTAAGTACATTTTGATTGCAGTGTATGATATATATTTGAGCATGGTATTTAACTAATAATAATAATATTTTGGACACCTGACTCACAACGCAATGCTACCTATTCCTAGACAGTTGAAATAAATACATCTAAAACTTTTTTGTAAATAGATACATAATAATACACTTTCTCAGGTACGTGAGGAAAACACACACTTCAAAAATGAAAATTTGACCATCGGTTTGATAGTAATAGAGTTCATCCTGAGATCATGTTGAGTTCCAATAACGTGACACGAGAGTTATATTTAATGGAATGATGATGGATGAATTTTTGTTGGCTTTCGGACTGAAATGAATAGAATGTGAAATAAAGTACAACAAAAAATGAAAAATTAGATTTTTAGATATTGAGTAAACTGAAGCAAAATGACCGTGTGCCAAAATTTAAGCAATACGAATTGAATATCGAATATTCGCCGGCCATCTTTGTTTTGTTTGTGCACAATCTCTGTTCGACGGTGGCCGTTATGAAATTTTTCATTAAGCCCAGTGTCAACTAACAGCGCCTTTACTGTTTCTCCGGCTTTTGGTTGGGGAGTCATTTTCAGCGGAAAAGTATAATTTGGGAAGCTGGAATTGAGACAGATACAAGAAATTGTACAGTTTTACATTGCAAGTCAGATATCATTCTAATAACACTATAGGTGCATTTCATCACTTTTAATAAAAGGCTCAGACCGTGAAAATATTTCGAAGAATAAATTAAAATTATTAACAAAAATAACAATACTATTTGGAGGGAAAGTCTAATAAAACTGAATCCTTAAAAAACTTGATTCAATTATTCTATTTCATTTCCGGTAGAAGTTTCGTATAATTAAAATGTAAAACCGAAACTCTTCTCTAAATATAAAACAAACATTTAAATACAAACACATTTTTTTATCACGGAGGATTATGCTGGATAATTAATATTTATTGTGAAATAAAATATATATTTATTTATGCACCATAGGTAAATATATATGGTGGGCAGACATCCTTCGGCTCATGTGGATCAGGATCAAGTAGAGCGATAATATGAGTGATGTATGTCACAGAAAATCGTTGTTACTGCATAACAAGCTTTTTTCATTGCATTCAACCAAGTAAATAAGGTTACCAGAGACCTAAAACTCCTGCGCCGCAGCGTCGGGCCCTCACTGCAGTCATCGGAGGAGATCTCTCGCTGCCAGCCATCGTACGCTCCATGGCCGGCGACGAGAGCAGTTTTACCGCGGTCGCGACCTTCTGCGAGGAAGTCATCTCAGTCTCAGTCATCGATAGGAGGCGGGAGGATGATCTCCACTTGGACCCGATCCACCGCCGGCAAACCGGGCGGCGGAGGCGCGCCTACCAGCGCCTCATGCCGCTCTGAGTGTGGCCGCGGATGGGCGGGATGGTTTTGCCCCTCCATCCGCTTCACAGGCCAGCAGGGAGGGGGCAACGTTACGCACGTGCCGTGCGTCGCCCAAATTGAGAGTTTTTTTTACCATCAAACGATGCCCGCTTCAGTGCGAGCAAGCGCTGGGAGGGGTTCGGATGGCGTAAGAAAGCAGTTTCCGGATTCCTCCCGTCTCAGGTGCAGAGTGGCACACCGTGTAGTTTTAGTCGGTTCGATTCCGACACACCGCCCCGCCGCAAGCCCCGTTGGGGTGAAGGCCCAAGGGGGTTTCCACACGTAAAAAAATAACCTAAAACTCCTCCTCTGGCGTTCTGGACGAAAGGGCTAAACGGGGGTTAAACACACTTGACTCTTCAGCTGCAGGTGCCACTAAAAAATTTTTAATCTACCACGTGTTTCAAAAAAACCGCTAATGCCAACACTGGCGCCCCACGCCAAACAGCAAGAGTTTTCATTAGCACGCCGTTCGCGTAGCGTTTAGTGCTCGTTACGCTTTATAGTGGACAACAGTCTTTACTGTTATTATTTCTACGGTCAAACGAGATTGGATGTACAAGTAATTTTTTTCACTGTTGGCTTTTGTAATTATTATTATGAATTCCCAGCTTTCTGTTTTCGTAATGTTTACGTAACATAAACAGGCTCTGTGTTGGTATTTATTATCTATTGTGATACAAATTTAAATGACGACAATGGTTAAGCGTTATTCTAAAAGGAAGGGAGTTGATGGGTCAACGTATAATTTTTAATAAGGTTAATTTAGACGAAGGCTTCGCGTCTCGGAGTTAGCATCATTGCGTAATTTGAATAAACAGTTTGAGGCGGGTTTTGATGTAGATATTTTAGTATAAAAATGTATAATCTCAAAGTATTATATAAAGAAATTGCGACATGTAATCTACGTCAAAAATTTTTTTTTAAATTAACTTTCAGTCTGTTCAGCGTGCTTTGGGTAGGGCTATCTTCGGCGTTTCTTTATGAAATATTGAGAGAATTTGAGGTGGTCCCGCGGCAAACCAAGGTCATCACATAAACCACATGAAAAGGTTTCTTAAAATAGCCTACCAAAACGAAACTGAATGATGGAAAGCATGAGCAGAATCTAAGAGAGATGGTAGTGAGCATCACAGTCACCAAACTCATTGCATACGAAAAATACAGCAAGGTGACCCGCACTAAGGCGGCCCAACAAAATGCTTCTTCACACCCCGCTAAGAAGACCCGGGATCGTAATAGGAAGGATATAAGTGCGCTGGTGGTGAATTCCAGGATTTAATTAATTGGCACAGGAAAAAAGGATAGAACCATTTAGTCCGAGTGCGAGTGTATGTCTCCTGCTATTGGTGAATTTTTACCTGAGTCGGTTTTTTCTTAATTTAAATGATATTAATAATAATTTAATGAATTTATCATTACTTGTGCGGTTACGTTTGCCATTAAATATTATATTACAATACAAATAACGAATTTAAAAAAATAACATTCAACAGCGTCACTATCTGACATCTTTGTTTATTGAATTCATGGAAGAATTTTATTTTTTAAATTTAATGTACCTACCTACACGACTGATACATATCTATTAACACTACTCACATAAAAATACGATAAGATGTTTAGACTATAGTACTTAAACTCTAAAAAGATAATCCTCCTTCTTTCGCAGTCGGGTAAAAAGATAGCGCAAATATCGGTCCAGAAGGTAAATAATTTTTATGACATGAATTATTTTGTAAAAATACATAAATATAGAAAATGAATAACAAGTAAAATTATTAAAAATAACCCGACTGCGTCAATATCTGTCATCTTTATTAGATTCAGTTTTTTTTTTTTAATAAATCGTAAGTTTGATACCACCCTCGAGGTATTTTGAAAATATTTTCTTTTTGAGATTACTTTTTGGTGCCTACTTATAAATATTTACTTTTATTTAATTTTGATGTACCCAGTGTCACTCTCACGACTAAGACAAATCTATAGTCACCACTCACCTAAAACTACGGCGTGCCAAAGAAATATACATACATACAAACATAAATACACTCGAAAAACATAACCCTCCTTCTTTCGCAGTTGGACAGTAAAATTTATTCTCAGGAAACGATTATAAATTTGTTGTCCACATGCAACTACGGACTAGAAAATAGAGCACAATACCTATGTTAGAGAAAATCTAAAGATGCATAATTAACGTAGTAGAGAGAATCAAAAATAATATTTATGGTACGCAAAATTGTCAAAATTGTCAATCATCATGTCACATCCCAAATGACTACCTGGGTGGCGCAGTGGCAGCATATGCGACTGCTGTGCTTTAGGTCTCGGGTTTTGTTTGTATGATCTGCAAATATTAGTTGCCGAGTTTGGGTGTATTCAATGCACATTACATTACATTTGGGTCTAGATGGCGTTGTGTGTTAGATATCCGACTCATTTATTAATATTAAATCATCACGACGTCTGCCATCTCAATTGAAACGGCAGACCACGAAGAATTTGGTTGCAACGTCGAACGAGAATCCACAAGGTAAAGCCAACACTTTTAAAACATTTCTTAATGTTTGAATGTTTTAAATTTAGTTTTGTTACATCGAAGTATTTATAGTGAATACCATTATCCTCTATTAATGCCTGAAATAGTAACTAACTTCTAAATCAAAGTTATTTATATCTGTCGGTGGATTATTTATTACTCATACTTAATCATAAACACGTTGATCTAAATATAATAGTTCAGGAACTTTGAAAACCCTCCCAAAATTCACCCCATCCAAACTCCCGGCGGTAAATCCCGTGATTGAATATATCCCGGGACTCAGCCCAACTCTAATTATATCTAAGCACGGGCCAAGAGGCGACCGTAAACCGAACTCTGTTTATAGCACCATTGGGAATTCTTACCCCCTTCTTGCCCCATTTTACCCACAGTAGCCCGCTATACCTCTTTACGTGTTTGCACATTCACGCTGTTTAATTGTTAAGGACCTTTTGCGTACAATGTTTGCAAACTATCTAATTATTATAATTACTGGCAGAAGTACGTTTTAAATTGCTTTTAATCGATGAATGAAAAGTTTACATTTTTGTACATCTTTGCTGACTAAAAACTAAAAGAAGATATCTTTCATGATTAAAAATCAATAAGAAAAATTATATAAGTAATATATTTTTACCAAGATACCTATGCAATGATGGTATGTTAATGTTCCTTATAATTTTTACATTTAGAGTTCAGATTAGTTTTTTTACGCACACACAAGCTGAGATATGATATATCCGAAAATGGACTGTAAGCAGATAAGATTAAATTATATAATCCAACAACAAATTTAATATGAATATTAGTATAGTGAAGTCAACAACAGAATTGCCACTAACGTATTCCATTTTTAGGCATATTAAGTAAAAGGTTTATTGAAAATGTTTATATTTTAAAAGAATGAAATCGCGCGAATTTCGTGACATTTAAACACAGAATATATCTTAAATTTGGTATTTAACACTCTTGGATTCTGCTTATGCTTTGTATCAGGTTGAGTAGTCACTTTAGCAAGGCCATATAGAAAAAATATTACATATTTCTAAGGATACATAATTCGAAGGAAACTCTGTTTGTCTAATTCAACGAAAGGAGAATGGGACATCCTGTACTGCTGCCAATAAACTATTAATGAGATTTATACCATTTGTTAAGTGAATCCTAATTGTGAATATAAAAAAATATTAATGTTCCATGTGTTAGTAATATTTTTGTAACAGTGCTGAAATAATATTATTAGTAACAATACCGATTATATGTGATTGCAATGTCATCAAAACTAAAGGGACATTTAGTAGAAGAGCAACATTTTATTAAAGGATCAAGGCAATCGTCAACGATTGATTTTGAATTTCAAATATATTATCTTTCGCTATCTTTTTCAATGGATTTGTGTACCATGTACAACTTTATAAGCCATCTTCTTAAATCTGGGAATTTAAAATATTATTGTGGTTGTCTGGAAGAGATCGCTGTGAGCGATAAGACGCCCTATTGTATCATTTGCACATTTGTGACTCATCCTTTGTTTTAACTTTGTAATTTTGCATGTATATAATAAAGATATATAAATAAAATATATTGTCGGTGATATTAGCTGTCAAATAAATACAAAAACAATCCCTACAATGAGATACATCAGGCGGTACCAAAGCATCATACAAACCTGACATCGTCTCTTAGGATGGTGATACTTTAATTGTTTAGGTTAGGTTACTCTTTATCGCGATGACACATAAACGCGGGGAAAGTTTAGGTTTCGATCGTTATCGAGAACAATAATAAAAGCCATAAATTTGTATCATATTTTTATTGATATTATTTCCAATAAGAAACATAATGAAACTTTTTTATTATGCAGAATCAAGTCATTCAATATAATGTTTAGCCGAATAAAAGTACACAGAATTACAATTCTATATTGGTGGTGAAAACTGTGAAAGCCAAAACAGCAGCGTTAAATTTCTAGATGAATAGATAGTATTTTGCTATTGAAGCAGTCAAGTAAGTTGTTATACTGGACAGTTCAGTTGTACAGTACTGGGCAAGAAATAATGCACATCGTCCTCTAAAAACAGACATACGGCTTCGGCTTTGTAGAGCATTGTCCCTTTCGCACACTGCACGTTTTACGTTTTATCAATCGTTCGACAAATATAACTAATAATAAAGCCGAAATGCATTATTTTTGCCACGGAACTGTATTTAAGTAAAGTAAGACAATAAGCAATCTGAAATATGTTATGTTGTGAAAAAAAACTTGTTTTTTTTTAATACAGACACGTTAATAAGAATCGAATTTTCCAGTAGATTCGAAACATGTGTGACAAAACTATCTAAATCTGCTACTCTACTAACTACTCTGTGCTTAAAATTACCACTATGTTTCTATGTAGTTTTCGTATAGTAAATAGTAACAGGAGCTGATTGCTAGAAGCCCAGTATCGAACCAAGTGTTGTTTAATCGTAGAGTCCTATGTCCAGCGAGAGACTGTGATAGTCTGATAACGATGATTCTCCAGTCATGACAATAAAATTAAATACTTTTTTTTTATATTTAAGCTGCCAAAATGACTTTGCCCTGCCTGATGGAAAGCATGAGCAGAATCCAAAAGTGGTGGTCACCATCCTCAATGTGAAAAAGAACAATGCAGCATGGTGACCCACACTATGGCGGCCTGGAGAGATGCTTTTTCACGCCCCGCTTAAATGACCCGGGATCATAGTGGGAAGGAAACACGTGCGCTGGTAGTGAGTTCCAGGTTTTGACCGCTCGGCACAGGAAGGAATTACCGAAGCGATGAGTACGAGAATGTATGTCTTCCACTTTAAAGCGGTGACTTCTAAGGCCGCCACGTGTTGTTCATGAGGAAGGGAGAGGGGGGTATCAATTGGAAGAGCTCTTCAGAACACTCACCATGGTAAAGGCGATGGAGGACTGCCAAGGAGGCGATATCTCTACGCAACTGTAGAGGCTCAAGGGTCTCGGTGGCTTCGGGACTATCGATAATACGGATTGCTCGCCGCTGGAACCGGTCAAGAGCGTAAAACAGGTACTGTGCGGCACCTTCGCAAAGGTGAGAACAGTACTCCACGCACGAGCGAACCTG
>PKRV01000060.1:202511-258929 GCA_003709505.1 Hyphantria cunea
GACCCGGGATCATAGTGGGAAGGAAACACGTGCGCTGGTAGTGAGTTCCAGGTTTTGACCGCTCGGCACAGGAAGGAATTACCGAAGCGATGAGTACGAGAATGTATGTCTTCCACTTTAAAGCGGTGACTTCTAAGGCCGCCACGTGTTGTTCATGAGGAAGGGAGAGGGGGGTATCAATTGGAAGAGCTCTTCAGAACACTCACCATGGTAAAGGCGATGGAGGACTGCCAAGGAGGCGATATCTCTACGCAACTGTAGAGGCTCAAGGGTCTCGGTGGCTTCGGGACTATCGATAATACGGATTGCTCGCCGCTGGAACCGGTCAAGAGCGTAAAACAGGTACTGTGCGGCACCTTCGCAAAGGTGAGAACAGTACTCCACGCACGAGCGAACCTGAGTCTTGTAAAGAAGACACAGATGCCCGGGCGAGAAGAACCGTCTCACCCTGTTTAACACACCTAGCTTCCGTGAGGCCGCTTTAGCGATACTCTCAACGTATTCGCGTGGGTTAAGGTCTCCGCAGATATCCATGCCCAGGATAGCGAGCCTATTTTGTAATGGCATTTGAGTGCACTTATATTTTATTATATATTCAAGGACATAGAAGCCATACTTCGGTAATAATTGTGAAGTTTGACTAAAATTATAAAACGGCCTAAATGAAACCCAAAGTTAAGCATAATATCTTTCGTTTCTTGCCAACGTTACTGCAGCTCAAATATTATTTCGTCCTGAATAAAGTTTACTGCATTGTAGTTTTCTTCCTTGGGTTATGTTCAGAATACCAATGCTTAATCTTTTTTAATCATTATATTAGATTTAGTTTGTCTAAGGTCTCATACATACCATTAAAGTGATAAGACCGGTGGGCTTAGGCCGCGAATGAACGCCACGTTTGACCACGGGCACAGGGTCAAAGCATATTTCAGTTGTGAATAGCCTGAACTCCGATTGTCATGCTGGCTGATTGTTTACTCGGGAAGGCCGGCGGTGCAGAAATACGCCAACGTGATATGTAGGCCTAACTTTAGGGGTGACAAACTTGACACATTTCATCCTTTTCTCTTTCAATAACGAGCTATTAACTTTTAAAAGTACGAGACTTTTAGTAGCAGACTTCTGATATAGCAATTTTAATACAGAATTATTCACATTATAATTTTTTATAGCAGTCTAGTATAATTTAGCCAATAAAATACTGCTGCCTTCATTATTCTATTGATTATATTTACATATTATAACAATGAAGTTATTCAAAATTAAGTTATCTTCGAAGCAATCGTGTGTACAATGGGTATTTCTTTTGTATTCCTAGATTACGCTTTATTAGGTCAAGGTTGGCCGGTTGCCCCCACAACTGTATCCCTACGTTGTCGTCGTGTGGGGGCTTGCGTGGGTCGATGAACTCTGGGGCTGCGCCGGTAGAGCCACTCATGCCGGATTGGCTCAGAGGGAGACTCCAGACTAAACGGGATACCAGACGGAGTCTGATTCCAGACTGCCGCGATGGGCACTCCAGGCGCCCCTCTGCTCTAGCAGAGGGCGTATTGGAAGTGCGGGTTGGCGAGCTCGGTGTGCACTCACCCTGCCTCCGAGCGGGTAACACAGGAGCTAGTCTTGTGTTGCCCTCGCCGCTAGAACGTAATCCCACTAGGTTGTCGAGTTAGGTCAAGTCTCTGACTCGACTGGGATCGTGGGTCTTGGCTTAACCGCCCGGACCGCGAGGAAGAAAACCTCTATAAAAANGTTAGAGCTCCTTTGTTGGAGAAAATATTTTTTTTGTCATTGGAGCACCCTCACAAATTACAGTTTTATTGTTATTGTAAAATATTGTGTGTTTCTGTGTACCTAGCTTCTTGAAACACTTATCTTACTGTTTTTAATGATGTAGGGGGTAGATCAGACCTTTTATGTTCCCTCTAGAAATCATGGGGAAGGTGTTTAGGGTCGGGTATACTCGTATAAGCAGCGAAAGAAATGGTTGGCACTTGTTTCCTGAGAGCTCTGTTCTCTGCGGTACTATTTCGGTTGGGTCGGGCTATTAGTGCCAAAACATGGCTTTTAAGTGAAGGTTTTCTACTAAACAAACTTCCATGCCAGCCATGTATTTACCAAGTAGTAGATAATACATAAATACATTAATGCAAACTAAATTAGTATTTAGTTAAAATAAAAACTTTTCCGATTGTAGTTTAATGGGTTTCACTTGAATATTATTTTCGTTTTTTCAGAGCAACTGGCATTGAACCTCTGCAATCCTGTAGGTCAACTAATTACAAAGGTTTAATTAGTTGTTAGTATATTTAAAGGTACTAACTGCCAAATAACGATTGTTCATGACAACCGACACCCACTGCTTAACATGATCTCCAAGACACTGGTGTGAAACATCGCCCAATTTCCATATTTCGGGCCGCCATTATATTTTTTTATAAGAAAACCATTTTTACCTAGAATTCGAACTTGAGATCCCTTGATCTGCAGACGCATACGCTAACCGTTAGACCAACGAGGTAGTTTACCTTCACAATAGCATAAAATGACAATATGAACTAAATTTTCGTGTATCATTTAATT
This sequence comes from Hyphantria cunea, assembly GCA_003709505.1. Taxonomy (NCBI): domain Eukaryota; kingdom Metazoa; phylum Arthropoda; class Insecta; order Lepidoptera; family Erebidae; genus Hyphantria; species Hyphantria cunea. The sequence goes on from PKRV01000060.1 coordinate 205,092, forward strand.
TAATTTTAATACTATTCTACAGTAAAGTGTAATTGGAGTTTCAGAACAAGACACCAATCTGTATTGTAGTGGCGCTTGGAACGGAGCCAGGTTTCTGGCGATAGAGTCTACCAATAATACAATGACATTTATGCAATACTGCCAGCGGTAAATTAGAGGTACAAACTATTGGCTTTAGAGTCTACTAAACTACTTTCATGTGAATATATTTTATTTAAGTGTAATACTTTTAACAGAATTTTTAACAGAATTTATTTTTGAAATTAACAGTTTGACTTCAAGACGAGCGGGACTTGAAATTAACATTAATTAAGATCATGTGTATCAGGAATATATTTCCAAATTTAATGATTGTATACCATATACGGTCATTGGATTTGAAAATATATTACTATCGTAGTTTTGTTTAAAAATACGTCTATTCTGGGGTCAAACTATGTAACTTAGACCGAGATTTTGGCCGGCAAAACTTGAATTGAGATTCCTATAGAAGAATTAGTGTGGGCTAGGCCCCATATGAGAAGATTCGTCATATCTTTGGAGTCGTGAATCCCGCAATTGCTAAAAGCCAAAGTATTTCGAGGCCGAGAGGACACTGATCTTTGGACTGGTCCTCAAGATAAAAGTCATTCTGCGTGCGACTAAGCGTATGAGACTGGATATTTCTCTAGTTGATAGAATTCGTAACGATGTAATTCGGAAGAGACCTGGAATAACCGATATTGCACGGAGATTCAGCAAATAGAAGTTGAAGTGCTTAACATCTTTTCTCTTGCTTCGTCGATATTATGAAAAGCAACAGAAGTTTGTAACAGGACGTCTAAATAGTTGCCTTTCAGCTTGTAAGGAAAGATCAAATATTCTTAAGACGCTCGTTTTTTATGTTTTCTTAAACATAAATAATTTCTGTAGGTATAATTCATATCTAAAATGTGAAATTCAATGGCGATATGTATAATTTTTTTGGATGCAACGCCATAAACATAAAAGAAGGATTTAAACTTGGGATCGTCATTATTTACCTCTTAAGAAGTCGACAGAAGTCTTTCCCATAAGTCATTGATCTATACATTTTCTTGTATCACTACCGTCAGCTGCTATCTATGCGATGAATACATTGCCACAGATGATATTGCCTCTACATCCTATGTGGTGTTTAGGAAAGAATTAGTTCGTCAGTGACACAGTGACCTTAGTTACCGCCCGTCAGCTGACATCCCGTTTAGGTGCCCGTGCCGCGCATGCGTGGTCCTTAGTTCTGATGCGGGATGTTACATACGTTACCAACCCTATTTATTCTGCAGTACGCCGCCGGCTGTTGTCAAGGGTGGTTGTATCGCACCCTTTCTTCTGTGTTGCCGCGTAATTCGAATGCGGCTATGCGAATATTTGCTACATAATTTCGAGTGATGTGTTTGGTAGAGTCAATTTGAAATTGAATGTGGACTTTGTTTTTGTTCCTTTTGCCTTTGATTCGGTAAGTTGAAAGATAGATTTATATTTTGTGAGGGTATTTTAGTAATTGTATTCTGATTATTCTGTTTTTATTAGATAAGTACACATTAATTACGGGCGTTATAATACATGCTTCTATCGTTAAAACACTATATTAAAATATACGATAATGACCGTTGTATATTTGTTAGTGTGGAAACCATTATCTTTGTTTATTTTTTTGGAAAGATCTTTAAAGATTTATTTAGTCTCTCGTAATTAGGGTTGTCAGAAAAAGGATTTAGGACGGAAAATACAGTTTCATTTAATTGTTCTTTTGATTAACAAAAGTATGTCTTTTTTTTCTTTTTTCTGTTCATTTTGGTTATCTCTTTTATTTGTGGAAATTATATCAATTGTAATACCTTTAAAACAGATATCTTAATTATTATCTTCTATAACTATTATTATATTATATAAAGTTTTATATTACCACTAGGATTTTACGCGTTAATTGATATTTATATTGATGATATATCTCTAATATAACTAAATTATCACACTTCAGTTTTTTAGAAGTCTACTTATTTGGTTGTTGATTTAGGAAAAAGGAATATTATAGCCTAACAGTTATTTATGTGTCTTGTTTGAATCGCACAATTTCTATTTGATGTGTATTGTTTGCCGTATATTTTTGTTTTAGATTAATGATAAGAATATAACTGATATTGAGTGGTGTAACTACTTCTAATTAAGGCAGTTTATATGTGTGTAAGGCACATTCTTTTTACGGAAAGTCTTAAGTAATGTCACCTGTATATAAGTCTGAAGCGTGTTGACAATCATTTGGTTGACAGGAGATTCTGTAAAGGTACGGTCAAAATCTCGAAATTTTTTTAAATATAAATATTATTCCTCAGGCTGGTTGGTTCTGCTACGTTTACCTGGGTGCTATCACCCAGGTGATTTAATTATGTTATTCAATGCCCTCATTAGATCTTGGCAAAATTTCAGCTTCATTGTCGTTCTTTATTAGGTGTTAATCTAGGCGAATTTCTCCCAAGGTAAGGACACCAAAACGTCTCCTTCATTTATTTGGTTGATATCACCCAGGTGAACACAGTTGAATAAACCAGCTTGAGGGATAGTGGCGTTTAAACATTGCCGAGTCTTAGACCCTACTATCATAGAAATTCTTGTCAATCAATTAATAATCATCATCGCTAGGCGTATTATTATAATATGGAATTGCACAAGGAGGCTGTTTCTAATCTTTATACCGGAAAAGTTGATTGAGTAATGGACAGTAACATGAGCGAAGCTGAGAAAAAGCTAATTAGAAATCAACTTTAAAAAATAAGTAAAGTTCCAAAAACAATACTATACTGCTATATAACTTCAAATCGTTCATCATCTTCTTCGACTTCAAAAAAAGGAGGTTCTCAATTCCCCTGTACGTTTGGTTTCTTAAAATAACTCCGTCGTTTATGATCTGATTTGAAGAATTCCGTCTTTATTTGAAAGTGTATACCACTAATTTAGAGTTGTTTAAATTATAGAAAAAAAATATCCCTACTCATGAAAATTAAGAAATTGTGTAGTGATATATAACTAGTATTATTTCAAAGGGATTATAAGAGCTACAAGCGCATTACCCTTCTTAATTAGGTGGACATTTTAGTACTTTCACCTCAACAGCCTGTAAACGTTCCATTACTAAACATAGGCGTCTTCTGACAAATGAGATTTTAGCCTACCTTAGCATTAATATTTCATTTAGTACCTATACATGTAGACTATAGACTGAAAGGTACTTGTATAGCCTAATTAAATATATTTTAAGGCTCAATGTTCGATGTTATGCTTATAAGGAACACTTATGTAAGTCTAGGTATATAATATAATGCACATTAATTGGTAAAGTAATGAGGCGAGTTGTTCAATTCGTTCTTTGTATTGCAAATGAGTGCCGTTAAATGTAAAATTGTTAATATCTCGAACGTTCTATGGCATATGGATTTCGATAGTCATTCTGTGTATTTTAATGGCATGGGGGCCAAAAAAGCTCTTTTTTTTCGACCCCATGAAACATGACATGACTACGTAAATTTTTTGATAAAATTTACATGGTTTTTATAATGGAATAGGGAGCAAACGAGCAGACGTATCGTCTGACTGTTGGGGTATGGGTCTTCGGTATCTTCACACACTCGGTAAAACACAGATCAGGCACTGTTTCACACCGGTCTAGCTGGTCCTGTATGCCGAAGCGTTTCTCTTCCAAGGTCAAATGCATAGCGTCAACATTTTGTCGACACCTCGTTCATTAAAATTGGTTCACAAATTTAGGCGTTTCGGTGCAATAAACATATCACAAATTTTAACTTTCTTTTTGGATCCGCCGTAATGTAGTAAAAAGCAACAGAAGAATTAGTTGACATCGGTACTCAGTGAGTTAAAAGATTCTAAAGGTATTAGAGCCACGTTGATTTTAGCATGAACGAGTCTGCCTGACCTTGGTGGTACTACCCTCAAACAGAAAATCTACGTAATATGACAGCGTTCGTGCTATCATGTTTCGTAGGAGGCCCCAATGATGCAGGAGCTATCACTAGACCACCATGGTGTGGGTTACTATGCTGCATTGTCTGTATTCACAATGAGTATGGTACTACCATTCTTGGATTCTGCTTATGCTTTCCATCAGGTAGAATAGAGTCATTTTGGCAGATACACACATAAAAAAATACTGACTACTTCTACTACTACTATACTATCGTCTACTCTTATCTACTCTACTACTTCAACACTTAAATGTTCATCAAATTAAAAAGAATTATATGAGGTACTGCGAAAAACAATGTGGTTTCTTTTTATGTAAACTTAAAAAGTTTTGTTATTGACGATGTCTAATAATATAGCTTAATTTAATGAGTTTTAGCGCCACATCCGAAATAGAAAAATGGCATTTAACTTTGACTTTTTAAGTACTTTACAAGTTGAAAACTTTAAATAGATTCTATTCTTATTTAAGTTCTTTGAATGGTTATTTTGAAATTGACTATAAGTCAACTTGAATTTACTTTTGTTACTTGTTTTGTTTATTCCTAAACTTTATATAATGATAAATTTTATAACAATTGGTTTCTTTGTCCAGTTTTTTTAAAGAGTTTCAACAAATCGTTGAAATGATTCAAATATTTATGAAAATAGTTATTAATATAAAGTTATGTTAATCATACTCGAAATTTTTTCAAAGAAAAACAGATCACACCCATAAAGTAACAAAAAAAGTTGTTAACCTAACAAACTCTTGATAAATTCTAAAGAAGTTGTCGCAACTTAGTAACGAATGATAATAAATGCGTAGATAATAATGCTCACATTTTTGCTTTACAAGTTAAGGAAAATATACCTATATATTTGTTTCTTAAAAAGATGAGCATCGTAGTTATAGAAAAATATGTCAAAGAAAAACTAAACTGACATTTACTTATCACAATAAAACATTGATATTAAAGTAAGTTTGGCAGATCGTTTTTTGTTTTTTCGAAAGACGGTCATCATTTTATCTCATTACTATCATCACGACTAAGACTTGAAGACTTGAAGACTTAAGACTAGATGACTTTAAACACTCGAAATTGGCAGAAATAGCTGCTTACATGGTTGCCATTTCATCAAAAGAAGAAGAAGAAAGTTAGTTTGTATTTTTATTGGAACACTATAAATTTATTCATGATTTTATTAATTTTTTGCCGACTTTTGTGTGTATGTGCGGCTGAAGCGGGGATCATTGTAGCTGGCGTAAAAGTAATATAGGAAGAGCGCCCTATAGCACGATGAAGTGACAACTTAAGGAAAGGTAAACATCTAAATTAAAAAAAAATATGTTGGTCTGTATAAGTAAAAAAGCTCAAAAAGTTTTGTAATAATTTAGTTCAAATTTTGCACAAAATTAACCTTTACAAAATAAATATAGAAAAATCTTTTTCGTGCTTCTGCTTCATAATGAAATAGAAATATAGAGTTAATCTGTCAGACATTTCTGTTTCTTTCTTTTAATATTTTTTCTAGAATCCTTGACCCCATTTACCCAGACTTATGGAACGGAAATCTGTGAAAGATTGAAACTTTTTCTCCAAACCTGTAATTAATTATCAAAACAATAAAACCCGACTGCGTCAAATATATATATGGTATTGTTATATTATATATATATATATGTATATAACATAAAAGTAATTCGTAATCATCGTTAAAAAATCTTCATATTGATACCACACTCGATGTATTTTAAAAACATTTTTTTGAGATAACTTGACATACCCAGCGTCATTCTCACGACTAAGATGAATCTATTGACACCACTCACATAAAAATACAAGGAACGGTTTAAGATCTAGGACGTGCCAAAGAAGTATACATGCATACATACCCACATACAATCGCAAAAGTTGAGATGGTGATTGACTCTTTTTAGTAACACTATGTAGACACTGTACGGTGGGATTCAAACAACATTCATTAGTGCCTTGATACACATTAACTCTGAACAGTAACTCTTTTTGAACAGAAATAAATGTGTCATTACCGTTACTTGGTTTTATTGAGAATGTTGGTATCTAAGTTTCTGGTGCCACTTTGTAACTAGATATTTAAATGGCAGCTTAATGTTTTTTTAACGTGTGGAAAACACCACGGGCCGTAACCCAACGGGGTATGTGGCGGGGCTGTGTTGGAATCGTACCGAGTGAAACCACACGGTGTGCCACTCCATGCCTGAGACGGGAGGGTTCCGGGTATATCTGTTATTAACATATCCGGACCCCTCCCAGAGCTTAAGGTACTTGTGTTAAGGTTATAATTAACTTGTCGCTTACAAACAGTATTCTGATAAAGATGTTGAATTTGGAGTTATTTTTACCCGCTTAAAGAAAAGGAGACTCAATTTAGCATAGTGAGCTGGGGAAAATATATGGCAAGTATTAGTGGTAAATGAGAATAGAATTAAAGTAGCTCGAGAAGATTAGATTGTGGACCCATACGTCTGACCTCTGACTGAATAGATCACTAGACTAAGGTCATCGATGACTTCTATGGAATGCTTACTTCACTACTACTACAATTTAAAACTGTAAACTTGAAATATAGGTATTTACCTATATTTCAAGTTTACAGTTTTAAGTTGAATGTAAAATCCTAACAACCAAAACCTTTTAAAGATTGTAGTAGTTTTAAAGCTACACATCTAGTACTATATTTAGTGTCGCGAACTTAAAGGGAATAAAAATCTTGAAAGTTTAGTTATTGCGGCCTTTTCAATGGGAAAACTTTATGTGTTCAGAAAGGTCGGAGGTCTTAAGGGCTGTAACCATTTATACGTGTTGAAAAAGTCGTTATTCCTTGTAATGTAGTAAAGGTACTTTCACGTGGATATACGGCATATATTCTGTATTGGTATTTTGCGAGTGCGTAAACTAGTGCGGGCTTTTATATAAAAATATCTCATTTTCTGCGCCTTTTCATCTAACTTTGCATTTGTTATTAGATTTGTTTTTCACTAGCTTCGCGATGTCCTAAAAATCCTATGAATATTATTCGTTAAAATATTTTGTTTTACTTTATTTGATAAGCGTACGATTTTTGTTCTGATATAAGATATGACTACCTCAAGAAGAGCGAACTTAGAGAATGAGTGTTCATATTCAATAGTATAAATTAATTATTGACTCTTGAAATAATATTTATAACAATTGTTTTTTAGCACATTTCAAAAAGAGAAGGTTGAGAACCAATGAATTCGACGAAATCTTTTTTAATACATAAGTGATTCTTAAAGTCAACATCACACACATATTTAACACGATTTTTTTTCTGTATTTGAACATAATTTGTAAACAATTTGATCACCATAATTCAAACTCTGCATAGATAGAGTTCAGCAGACCGTATGTGGTATGTATCAAGTTATAATATACTTAGATAGGTCAATGTTATAGGTTAAACTCTCATTAACAACTAATCTACGTTGTCCGTCACGATATTGGACCACACGATGTCATTTACCTTTCTCGGACGATTTACTACAGCATTATCATCGCCCCACTACGATATCCTCTAAGTTAGGGGCTGTCGGTGAAATTGAGTTATTCGCAAGGTCCTGTAAGCATCTCCAAAGACCTCAAATACGTAGTTAGGAAAAAGGGTGTGTTATATGAAGTATTAATTTGAAACTTAACGGGCTCTATCCTGATGACCTCGCCTCATTACAAACCTATGTATCTCTGTGTGTAATGCAAGCTTCTGTGTCTATGCCTGAATAATATTTCAATAATAAGAAACCCATCAATAACGAAACTGGAAAGAGAGAACAATGACAAACGAATCTTTTAAGGTTTCCCATACGTCGATGTATAAAAAAATATATTTTTGTACACCTTTTTGATCCCCGATGCAAAAAAAGGGATGTTTTAAGTTTGACGTCTATGTGTGTGTGTGTATGTGTGTGTGTGTGTGTGTGTGTGTGTGTGTGTGTGGAATATTCAATTTAAATTTAACTTGATAGTTAAATACTATGCACGGAAGCACATCATATTTCAAATATATTTTTATTTGCTGGATAAGCTTATTTGCTTAACAATATTTGCAAATTTTAATCCTTGAACGTCCACTGCGGGACATATATCTTCAACAAGTTAGGCCACTGCGCGGACCACATTCAACGGTTAATAAAATAAACCTAGAAATAATTAGTAGTTGATAGATATGAAAAACATACCTAGAAACATAAGTATACAATATTGATTATACATACATTGTACAATATAGTTACTAATCCTACCTAAAAACTATTATTTATATTTTAAAATCCGGGTATTTTTTGAGTTTGCACTTTAAGAAAACGATTTTCATAATTAACCTGCGATATTTTAAGATGTATATGAAGAGTAAAATCGAGCGTTAACTAAAACTGTGGCGTTACAATGCAGCGCTTTGTCGTTATTAATGTCTTTTAATAAGGTATTAATATAAACAGTCCTAGAATGCTAGTAGCATTAAGGAAAGTTTACTCGAGACCGCAATTACGTAAGCGCTGTGAATGTCAAACCATTTTGGATGCTTGTGGCGCCACGTCACGAAAACTCCAATCATGTATCGAAGCTGACACACACACTTTTCCTCCTAAAAAATGGTCCTCAATGTCACTCAGAGTGTTAAGATTCTAACGACACCGCATCCATGTCAATCTGTTTACCCATACAGAAGTTATGGCGAAAAAAACCTCGCATAAACATAAACCTCAAAAATTACACTCCTTATTTAGGAAGTCGTATAAAGTGAAAAGCCAGATGTTTTATACTTCGCCTCTTAAAAAGAAACCATTGTTCATTAAATTAAAATCTCCTACACTCTTAAATTCAGCTGCTAATACACTTTACCGGAAAGAAATTAACATTCTTTCGTGTTCCGGAATGCAAAAGTTACCTTCTAATTTACATTAAGTATTTGTGCTTTGTTTGTATTGCGTTTATATATGGAAATTGTATTCATTATTACAAGATAACATCTTGGAGTGGTTACTTGTGTCACACTTTAGTGTGACACACGTAACTACACTGTAGTGTATAGGGAGGATTGTGATAACTAAACTACAGTGTATAAGTATCCCAACGCGGAAGCCTTAACGCAGCCTTGACACGGAGGCCGAGTTAGTGCTACTCACAATTTAAGAATTACTGAATCGCCACAGGCATTGCGACTGCCGTACACCACGCGCTATGACAATATTAGAAAGCACATCACGTCTCCCTTCCAATGGACTTTATAAAGATATAATTATGATCATCAACAACCCATAATGTCCCACTGCTGGGCTCGGGTCTCCTCTCAGAAGAGGGTTAAAGCCATACGTATGGCCTGAAATATAATATGAGATACAATTAACAGTATTCTTGATACTCACTTGTCCAAGTATCACATCTGAGTAATAAGTAGTTTTGTAATATTTAACAGTGTATTATTATTAAAAGTAACTTGGTTTTCTTCGCAACCTACAGCTCCAGCCTACGTAATTCGTATGTTATTCAAAACTTATTTGTGGTTTCTGTTGTTTTGAATGCCATCCATTTGTAAGGTTCTCGTTGGATAATACGAGATGACCCAGTAAACTTTGTATCACTTACATACATTTGTGTAAAATGTGGAGATAAACGTCTAAGCGCACCTTGTAAATATTTGAATATCAAGTTTTTATTTCTAAAAAACCAGATAACAAATGCTTCACAGCTAAGAATAGTTTGTATCGGAAATGTTTTGGATATCAATATTTTCCGTTAACTATTATTTATGTTTTTCACCGTTTACACCTTTACTGAACTAACTCAAATATACTAAGTTCACAATCAACCAAATATGCTCATTTATTTCGAGCGAGACAAACGTATAGCAATTTAATTGGTTAAACATAGATAGACGACAAAAGAGGAACAGGTGGTAGCAACAAAAGGACGACTCTCCCGTCTGCCCAGCGCAAGCGCAGTATTATCGGCCAATACCAGCTTTCCAAGGAGGTTATCCAACTGTGGAGTGAAGTGATGAAGCGCTGTTGATGATGACTGGTGGCTCTTTTACTAGCAGTATATGTGTTAGCAACAGAGTATTACAACCTATTAATTACCTTCATTACTCTTAGTCAGGCATTCCTTCTAGTTGCCTCAAGATAACCTGTAGCTATCCTGAAATGTACTCAAGTACTTATGAGTAATTTTATTAACGTTTTAGTAACGTTATTAAGATACTGTAAGTTCAAATTACAACAAAAGACATTCAGTGTTACCACCACGTAATGTTCTTTAAAGAGGAATTTGTAATCTTAATGTAAAACGGACACAATATGTAATTATAACAGTTTTGTCTCCGAGAATAATACAACACCATTAACATAACTCCAAGTGAATAGACATAGCTGAACCTGAGTTATAATAACGATTATATACTTGTCGTTTGTGAACCCAAACTTGCGTGTTCCAAAGACTCGTCTAACTTGAAGTTAAACTGTACCAACTTACAACGATTACACTGGATAGCCATGATCTCATTTTCATTGATGTAGGAACAAGAAAGAATGATAGTGTAGTAGTAGTGTAGTGTATATTGCTCTCCCATGTATTTTAGTTATTCAAGACTGGAGTAAATCAAATCCAAACTAGTACTTCCTGAGATTAATGCGATTAACAAACTATTCCTCATTTATAAAATAAAAATATATCAATGAAATGTATGTACGCTCATAACTTCCATTCGACTGCACAAAATTGATTTTTATAAATTCGTTATAGTTAGGATCAGGTTTATATAGAAGAAAACTTTTTTCTTTTTGTCCGCGCCTGTACACAGTCCGTGGGAAACTTCGCCGGACATAAGTAATAAAACAAGATTTTCGGAAATTCGAAAAAATATATGATAAAAATATGGCGGTACGTAGTTCACCGGGTCAGCTATTTTATAATATTAGAAATGATATAACCTATTAATAGAAATGTATTCAATGCCAACCTTCTAGAAAAGAACGTTACGACGATACGAACCTAAAAAAGTACAATTTCTTAAAAGACCGGCAACGCACTTGTGTGTCCATGGGCAGCGGTTATCGCTTACCATCAGGCGATCCAGCTGCTCGTTTGCCCCATCCCATAAAAAAAGTCTGTGCGTAAACTCAGTGAAGTTTAATAACAGTCAATAGTAATATTGATATCTTATGTACCTAATATGTATTTACAAATATTTTCACTATAATTTAAGATTTTTATGGAATAGATGGCAAACGAGCAGACACATCGCCTGATGGTAAGCGATTACCGCTGCTTATGGGCATCCGTAACACCGGAGGCGTCCAAGTGCGTTGCCAGCCTTTTGGGGGGATAAGGGATAGGGGTTGGCGTATGGGCCTCCGGTGTCTTTTTGGAGGAGCGTACCGTCGTGTAAGAGGATCGAGATGGCACCTTGAGACGTCGACCCATGTCGTGCGGCGTTCCGCAGGGGTCTGTCCTAGGACCACTTCTGTGGAACGTGGGGTACGACTGGGTCCTCAGAGGGCGTCTCCCCCCCGAGGCTGGGCGTAATCTGCTACGCCGTTGATACGCTGGTCATAGCCCGGGGGGTGAACTTCCAGGAGGCGGCGTGCCTGGCCACCAGGGGGGTCTCTCTGGTGGTCGGGCGTATCGAGGCGCTGGGCTTACGGGTGGCCCTGGATAAGACCGAGGCCCTGCTATTTCATGGGCCTAGTTGCGGGCCGCACCCCGGCGCCTCCATAGAGGTCAACTCGGTCCTCGTACCGGTTCGGGCCCAGATGAGGTATCTGGGCCTGATCTTCGACGGTAGGTGGCTCTTCGACGAGCACTTCCGACAGCTTGCTTCCAAGCTGGTCGACACTGCCTCCGCCCTAGGGCGAATTTTGCCCAATCTGGGTGGAGCCAGTGTCGCAACGAGAAGTCTCTTCAAGTGGGTTGTCCGGTCGATGGCGCTGTATGGCGCACCGGTGTGGGTGTCGGCTCTGACCGACCAAAATAAGGCCTGCCTCTGGCGCCCTCAGAGGGTATTGGCGGTCAGAGCTATATGCGGATACCGCACGGTGTCGATCGAGGTGGCGTGCGCCATGGCCGGTACACCTCCGTGGGATTTGGAGGCGAAAGTGCTCGCCGAAGATTATCGACGGGTGGCTGAATTCCGGGCGGATAGTAGCGTTCGCCCTCCGCCCGAAGAGGTACGCGAGTGGCGTGAAGCCGCCCGTCGAGCCACTATGGTCCGGTGGTCGTCGTGGCTGGAGGCTCCACGTGCTGGTTTCGCCACCAGTGGAGGCACTCCAGCCGGTCATCCTCTAGTGGGCAGGGCGGCAGCACGGGACCCTTTACTTCCGACTGACGCAGGTGCTTTCCGGGCACGGTTGCTTCGGGAAGTACCTGCACTCGGTCGCGCGGAGGGAATTGAGTCCCGCCTGCCNGCTCTTCGACGAGCACTTCCGACAGCTTGCTTCCAAGCTGGTCGACACTGCCTCCGCCCTAGGGCGAATTTTGCCCAATCTGGGTGGAGCCAGTGTCGCAACGAGAAGTCTCTTCAAGTGGGTTGTCCGGTCGATGGCGCTGTATGGCGCACCGGTGTGGGTGTCGGCTCTGACCGACCAAAATAAGGCCTGCCTCTGGCGCCCTCAGAGGGTATTGGCGGTCAGAGCTATATGCGGATACCGCACGGTGTCGATCGAGGTGGCGTGCGCCATGGCCGGTACACCTCCGTGGGATTTGGAGGCGAAAGTGCTCGCCGAAGATTATCGACGGGTGGCTGAATTCCGGGCGGATAGTAGCGTTCGCCCTCCGCCCGAAGAGGTACGCGAGTGGCGTGAAGCCGCCCGTCGAGCCACTATGGTCCGGTGGTCGTCGTGGCTGGAGGCTCCACGTGCTGGTTTCGCCACCAGTGGAGGCACTCCAGCCGGTCATCCTCTAGTGGGCAGGGCGGCAGCACGGGACCCTTTACTTCCGACTGACGCAGGTGCTTTCCGGGCACGGTTGCTTCGGGAAGTACCTGCACTCGGTCGCACGGAGGGAATTGAGTCCCACCTGCCGGCACTGTGGCTGCAGTGAGGACTCGGCCCAGCACACGCTGGCGGTGTGCCCCGCTTGGGCACCGCAGCTTCGGGCCTTCACTGCAGTCATCGGAGGAGATCTCTCGCTGTCGCGGTCGCGACCTTCTGCGAGGAAGTCATCTCGCAGAAGGAGGCGGCGGAGAAGGCCCGGGAGGACGATCTCCACTCGGGCCCGATCCGCCGCCGGCGAACCGGGTGGCGGAGGCAGGCCTACCAGCGCCTCATGCCGCCCTGAGTGTGGCCGCGGATGGGCGGGACGGGTTTTCCCCCCCATCCGCTTCACAGGCCAGCCGCGAGGGGGCGACGTTACGCGTGTGCCGTACGTCGCCTAAATTGAGAGTTTACCATCAGACGACGGAGCCCGCTTCAGTGCGGGCAGGCGCTGGGGCTCGAATGGCAACCAGGACCCACGGCTTAACAACTTATCCGGTATCTCTATTTACAAGTATACCGATAGTAATGTTTAATATTTTAATCTTGTTCAATGTGAATTTTCAACATTTAATAACTGGCAAAATCTTCGACCTGTAATAAATCTAATAAATCACTTTAATAACAAATGTGATGAGATAGTAGAGTTATAGACGCTCCTCACTAAACCATTAAATTGTTTAACCTTTCCTTTTTTGATCAACAACTCAGGTATGTTTATTATTTTTTGTTTATTTATAATTAAATACTTCAATTGAATTGCCTGGCCTACCTAACTAGAATAGTCTCGTGTCATATTCTATTGTGATCTGATCTTGTACCACTCTTGTGAAATACTGTGTATGATTGGATCCATCGAAGAGTCATTTCTAGGACAAAATGTCACGCGTTATACCTAAAAAGCCATAGCTATAATATCAATGGCTATCAAAGGCTTGCTGGTGGTATGAAAACAATGGTGTTATTCTATTATTTGGACCCCGTCGACGTCCCGTCACATCTAGGATTCAGGGAATTTACATCACAAAAGAAGGCGGTGGAGCGAAGCTGTTATTTGGTTTTAGATAGACGTACTTCCTTACCAACAGGCAGACTGACTGGAAGATTTTCACAAAAAGAAGATAGAAATAAGCCAAGAATGCTGTAGCTAGAAGTTTCCAAGATTAGGAACAAATAAAATGGATATGTCACAATGCTGTTCTTGTTGTTTATTTTTATACTCATACGCACACAAATCTTAAACTATATTCTATGTATAAACAAATATTGATATGAAATTAATGATGTTGATCAATATTAACTTGCAAGTTTTCATGACTGGCAATATTGTGAAGTTTTAACAAGCTTTAAAAGTAAATACGATAAGACAGTATTATCCTCTGTGTTATCTTCTTTTCTTATCACAGTGTATTTTTGTTTTGGTTCGACCCCATGTCTTGGTGTTCTTTATTTTGGAATTAAATATTTCTCACATTTGTGTTATACACAATTAGTAGGTACATATTATTTTGAAGAACCGTAGGTAAATTTCAGTTTAATAATAGTGATATTCTTTGTATGNAGCGGTTCCCGGATCTCTCCCGTGTCAGGCGCAGAGTGGCACACCGTGGCGGTTCAATGGGTAGCCTGGCGAGTCAGTTAAGAGTCCCACACGAAGCGAACCCCCTGTCTCCACGGGGGGGGAGCGAAGTGCGTAAACGCATTCCACAACGTAAAAAAAAAAATGGGTCTCCGGTGTCTTCGCTGGGAGGGGTCCGGATGGCGTAAGAAAATGGCTCCCGGATGCCTCCCGTCTCAGGTGCAGTGTGCCACACCGTGTAGTTTTAGTCGGTTCGATTCGGACACTTTGCCCCGCCACAAAGCCCGGTGGGGTGGAGGCACCACAAGTAAAAAAAAAGAAAAACAAAAAATAGACCTGCGGTATCTTCACTCTATCGGTGAAGTACAACGCAAGCGTTGTTTCACACCGGGTTTCTGTGAACAGATTTCTATTTATTATTTGTATTTTAAAATATAACTCTTTCGTTCAATTTTCAACAAATATGTATTAACTAACATAATGGCGAACTTATAGTAATTGTTAGCTATCCTGTATTTACAGGACTCCCAAAGTTGGCTTCTTGCAAATACCTGTTTTGTAACATTACATATATTTACCTTTAACCTAGTTACTTATAATCGAGCTCATGAGAATTACATTAAACATCCAACAACATAAATATAAAATATGCAATTCAAATAATCATATTTCATCACGACTGCCAACATCCCAAACTTACACCCCAAAACACATTAAACAACATTTACAATACGCAGGCATCACAAAACGTCGGGAAAGGAAATAGAATTAAAAAAAAAACAATCATATTTCGTATGCCTTTATGGACTCGTCTCAAGTTTCTGAAGATTCATTTACGGAACGGTTGTGAATAATGTTCATCTCCTTTTGAATTATCTCAGTGAAGGCCTACAAGGCCTCCACAATTC
Source organism: Hyphantria cunea (assembly GCA_003709505.1). Classification (NCBI taxonomy): domain Eukaryota; kingdom Metazoa; phylum Arthropoda; class Insecta; order Lepidoptera; family Erebidae; genus Hyphantria; species Hyphantria cunea. The sequence continues at coordinate 220,582 of PKRV01000060.1, forward strand.
CGTACAATCTCGGAGGAACGTTTGAAGCGACCTTGCCAACTTAAATGCCAGTTGAACAATAATAACAGGATATTATTCTACTCAACTAATCTCGTTAATTAAATCACGAACGGTCACTATACGTAGTTATGTAATATGCAAGTGAATAGATTATTTTGCAATAAGCTGATAAAAATTACTTACTTCTTGATACTAATCTTAATTCATTACTAATTCAATTGTATCTCTCTAAAAGCATAGAAAAAAGTATGTTAGGTCTGAAATTAATAGATAAGGTTACAAGTAAAGAAATCAGGTGCAAAACCAAATTATTTGTCACATATTGACCAATTTCAATGGCGGTAGCGGTGAGCAGATCGTATGCTCCATTGCAAGAAGTAAAAGTGGGGAAACTGGTGACATAATGGTGCCTAAGGTATAGCACTAGGAACCGAGGTCGTAAAGCAAGAAGATAAGAGAACGAGTTAAAAATGACATTAGGAGCACTATGGATGATAGTAACGTCAGATGAGAAAACAATGGAGACAGCTGGAGGAGGCCCTTGCCATAAGGCGCACCAAAATAAAGGATATTTTGTATCATAAGTGAAGCTTTAGTCTTAGAAAAGTTTGACGTTGTTTTAAAATCATTTTCTTACAGTTTTTTATAATATAATTTCATTAAGACACTGTATTATAAAAATTAAAATTTCAGAAACAATGGGTTTAGGTTTATAGGAGGTAAGTTTTTATTGATAAAGGTAATATATGAATGGCACAAAATATTATAAATCAGAGTGGCATGTATGGGAGCGGCCTATGTCCAGCAGTGGATTGAAATAGGCTGATGATGATGATGAATAGACACCTCACAGAAAGAGACTTGCTCCCTTCATGCAATCAATAAATAATTTCTAACAATCTCTTGCTGAGGAAATGTCACCCGCACAACTAATAGTAAGATTCCAACTAATTTGCTTTTGTTTTTAGGGTATCTATTTATCTATAACTATGTTTTAAAATTAGCTTAAACGGCTACAGTTATAGATACAAACATGACGTCACGTTTATTGTCTACCTCGGTGGTGCAGTAGTAGCGTATGTGACTCTGTGCTTGAGATCTCGGGTTCGATACCCGGGGCGGACAATTTTTTTGTGTGATCTGCAAAATGTTGGCTTCGGAGTTGGGGTGTTTTCTATGTATAATATTATTATCAGGATTTAAAAAAAAAGTAATACAATCTCGGCTTAGTTTGGGACTAGATGTCGTTGTTCGTTAGATTATACTAAACATTTATTTATTTCCCAGATATTTACTTCCTGATACACCTCTTTTGCTTCTTCCACATTAATCAATGGCTGCATGCATAATTGTATACTTGTCGTGTCCTGGCGGTCTGGTCTTATCACACGGCCCTAGAAAATAACCAAACAGAAACGGGTCGGTAAATTTTGGTCGTGGCTGACTGTTCGTGTAAATTATATTTGGCATAAAGTGTAAATACAAAATGCTGACACAAGATGAAGAAAAAAAAGGAGATGTCAACAAAATATGTAACTTAACATCAAAATTAATTCTGTTTAAGCGTAAACTAAATTTAATGGCTTCCAAATAGTGTTATGCTTAACTATCAATTATTATAACGTCTTACATATTTGACGTGAAAATAATTGTAATACTCATTAAATACTTTATAAAATATATTTTGGTTTTTAAGTATTTTTTAACCAGATTTTTATTTTTTTACAGTCCCCAAACCGCACTTGGCCAGAGTGGGGACGAATGGCCTTAACTACTATTTTTTATACAAATGTCGAATGTTCATGATAAATACTGACATTAAGAGAGTCATGCCTCTATACACATTATATAGACATTCAGCGTCAAGCAATTCTTTCAATCATCTATTTCATTTAAAAACCGTATAAATACCAAGAATTCACTGCTTTCCAAGTTTCATCCTCCTGATAGTTCCTGAAAACAAGATTTGTGTAGACTCCAAAGAACTGTTCCAGGAAAAGTTTTTAATTTGATATCGCAGTTATAAATAATATTGTGAGAAATGTCTCATTAGCTTGTTTTCTCAGAAGGTTTCTATTATATGTATAAAACGAGCTTGTCCAAGGTAAAACAAGAAATGATTTTTGTATATCGATCCAGGTCAGTGATGAAATGTGACGTATTTATGACTAGAGCCCTAGAGACTAGGATGTTCATTAGCCGAATAACTTTTAAACTCTATACAGGGTGGAATTTTGTAATGCCAGCTGAAAAGAAAGTATGATACTCAAAGAAAATATTCCTTTATTTTTGAAAAGGAACAAAACTGTGTTAACTGAAAAGTTTTTTAGAGACATTCCATCTTTATAATTGACCCTAACAGTCCATGCAATAAAAGTACAGGGTGTAATTTTTACAAATTCAGTCAAAGTCAGTTTGATTCTCAGGTGTGGCAAGCGGATTTTTGGCAAAGTTTGAATGCAGTTTTCTTTTTTTTTGAAAAATGAAGAAACTTTTTCTCTCAGTAATATTTTCTATCTACAGTATTAAGAGTACTGTCCCTTCAGGTGGCATTACAAAATTGTATTCTGTAGACTTGTGGAGTTAGTCATTACAATAACACTTTATTATCTGTGGATTATAATTGTGTATACCTGGTACTTTTATATGTATCTGTGGAATAATTTTCGTTTCAAATATCCATTAATTTTCTTAGTTAAAATGTAAATCTACCACATATAGTTTTGCAACACACAAAGATTTGACTTGAAAAAAATGTCTGGGGCCTTGAGGCAAATTCCCTTTCTCTTATCCCCGTTCCCATCCCCTAAGGTTGGCAACGCACCTGTGACGCCTCTGGTGTTGCGAGTGTCCATGGGCGGTGGTAATCGGCTACCATCAGGCGATACGTCTGCTCGTTTGCCTAACCTATTCCATAAAAAAAAACATATTTCAGAAGGCGAATTTAAATTCGCCTTCTGAAATATGTTTGAGGAAGTTTTCATAAACGTATAACGAGTATTCATTGAATGTGACATATACGTTCTCTTTCAAAAATTAACATTAAAAAAGTTCTGAAGTGAAATATATTCTTTGGCATATTTTGTATAATGTGTGTCTTCCTGCTTTTTGAGTTATTCAATTTCTGAGTTCTTCGTCTGCTTCGTTTTACTAATAAATAAAAATTGTTTGGAGACAACACGTTTTTGTTTTATAGTAGTACCAGCTTTGGCCAGGGATCTGGTGCAGCGGTTTAGCCGTAAAAACGTAACATACTGATAAAAACACAGAGTTAATTTTAAATTCATTACATTAGTGTTTTGTATTGAACCCTTATAACTCAAAGTTGCCCTTGTAAGCTTTGTTTATTAACCTGTTTTTAAAAAATCATGGCTTTGTATACTTCTTTTACACACAAATTCGAAGTATTCTATAAAATGCTTTTAGACTTAATCCGTACTAGTATTGATAATCCGATAGTAACTCTGTCTCTTACTTATGATTTCGACTAAACCGATTTCAATAAACCGAGATACACGAGATACACGCGGCCGGAGCCTGTGGGTGAAAGTTACTTCTTTAGATGTTAATAAGCGGCTTGTAAAGACATACATTTATTTGTCTTATATCTTAACATAAGCTGAAAATTTTCTCAACGCATCGAGATTATTTTCTTGTGACACTAAATTTCTCTTCTCGTGTTTGAAATATTTGTTGCTCATTTTAAAATTGAATCCATTTTCTACATTCATTTCATACAAATCATTTCCCCTTCAAAACGATTGTATCCCATTGTGAATGCAAAACTTTTTACTACATAAATGTTCGCAAAGTCTCTGACATCATTTCTCGAAGAATCTTTGTATGACAAACACAATCCGATTACATTATTTGCGTATCCATTGCCGGGTCGACTTATACCGGGTCTTAGAAGGGTCCTACTTTGTTTGGAAACTTACCGTGTATGCGTTTCAACTGGATACTTTCGTTCCAGTAAACAGGTGATTTGTTTGTGATGTTTTTGTTCCTTTTTGCGAGTATTTTGAGAAATTCTGTTGATGTTAGTTCGATATTGAGTTTGTTTTATTTTTTCTTATTTTCTGTTTTTTTATGTAATAGTGACTAGCACCGTTCATCGACGGATGTAACTTAAAAACCATATGCGCTTTGCGGCCCTTTAAGCGCCTCCAGCCTGGAGCACTACTAATATATGGTTTAATCTCTGGTAGCTATACTCACTTTTTAAAAAGTAAAGAAAGACAGGCATATCAAAATAAGAGGCTTTCTAGACCAGAGTAATAATATCGCCTTTTAGAAAGTGAGGTTACTGAAACCTTTACCTTCTAACATTTTTGCCGGTGCTCAAAAGGAAGCAAAGTTAAAGATATTTATGAACGGTTCCAGGTAGTTATTTCATTTGTTCCCATATATTGACATTTCAACCTACAGTCAGTAACATATTGCACCTTCAGAAATGTTATCAAGGCAAGTATTTTTTGTTGCTCAAATGTCACAAACAAAAGTCTTGGCCTTTAGCTCCGATCGGTCAACGACTAGTTCATTCTCAAGACTCACTATAATGTGGCGTTTAATAAAAACATAAATTATTCTGTTGTTTTAATACATAGTTTTAGAGAGCTCGTAATTGTAGGTTATTTATGGGATAATTTACAAAGAGTAATATAATAAAGCGTTGATGATTTTGCTTTCTTGAAATTCATTACGATTAAGCAGCATCGAACTGTGTGAGAAAGTTTTCCGAAAGACGACTTTATGAAATAAAATCTTTAATGGTTGTCTTTCACAGTCCACTGCTACACTTAGGTCTCTTATAAGAAAGGAGGTTTTGGCCTACTTTATAATGCTGGTTAACGGAATGGTCTAAGGCTTATTTCTAGTTTTTCTTCTCTTTGCAGTGATGTTGTCCGGCGTAATTTGTTCTTTAGTCGCCTCTTACGATACACACGGCATGTTTACGGGAAGTGACACCGTATTCTTAATTCGTCAGTTAAATAATAAAACTCATTTTTTTTTAATTTGAATTAAACTTAGTGATGAAAATTTGCAGGTAACATTCTGAATATTTTTATGGATTTCTTGATACGGATTCTCAATTATTGTGGTAGTATTATTTTACAAGAACTCTTTTTACTAAATAATGATAAAACACTAAAACAATACCATTAATCAACAACTACGTCTCACATTGCGGAACAAATGCAGCCACAGTGCGCGCAATATTTCATTCGAGAATATGTACCTAACGTACGTAAAGGCAATATTTCATTTAGACACGTTAGCTTCTACTAGTTACAGCAATGCTACTACTGGCTAACTATTACGATCCTACAGACGCCCTTCGTTCTCGATATTTGTGGCAGCTTAAATCCAGCAAAATCCCCTTAGTTTCTGGATTCCTCAGAAATATATACTTTAAAATGCAAGTGCCACTGATTTATCGGAATTGCCTCTCGAGTATCGGTATTAAAATTATCAATCAATTAAAGATATCGATACTCACTTGTTTTTATAAAAAGTTTTCTTCTGTATATTACTGGTCTAACTAGTATAATGTGTTTCGGGATCTATCCTTTTTATCTCTTCTCTGGCTTCGTGCGATTTGTGCATTCAGCCTATGTCGAGTATAACCACACCAAGTTATCTACTCAATCGGTTTGGATAGCGTTTTTAGAGTTACGTACTCAAAGGATAGGTCGGGACTCTACTACTAAGACTTCGCTGTCCGTGCGATTGTCACCAGGCAGTGCCTCGTAAACCGCAATATTTAGATAGTTGAAATTTTCAGAGATGATGTATTTCGGTTGCCGCTTTAACAACAACTACTAAAAAACAGAATAAAATAAATATTTTAATATTCTATGAGTTATGCTTATCGGTCACAATTTAAAGTATCAGAAGTACTTTCAGAACTAACTTATAACGTTCACGTATTCCCGCCTCGTTATAAACTTCAATAAAATTAGTTAAGTTCTAATTTTCATAAATTACAAATTTCAGTCCCACTCTACCCCGGTAACATGCTAGGGGATTCAAATTTTCATTTTATGTTAAAATACCAGTAGCACTATTAACAAACTTTGTGATAAGAAATTTCATCGGTTACAAACACAGCCGTCTGGGTCTTTTTATTTGAATGAGCTCGAGTGTCATTCCTGGTAAGAATGTGAAGTGCATTTACTAACAAAAATCTCTATAAATATTACAAATGCAAGATGCTCATATGCCTTTTTTTCTTTTGTAAATAATTTTGAGACAATAAACTTATTGTTATTATTATAATACTTAGATTAACAAGACAATTTTATTACAATAAACGTCAAGGATTGATATAAGTGGCACGCAATTAGAAAGGTCCTAATCAGTGGACTACGTCAGGTGAATGATGATGAAAGTGGAAGTCACAGATAGAGTCTGTTACGTTTTCTCTGCTAAACGCTGAACCGTTTTCAACTAAGTTTGGTTTGAAGATACTTGAACAAAGACGGAATACAGATCACTTTTTATCGAGGTTTTCTGTCTCATTCGTGTGTTTAAGGGTTGAGTCACGAGCAGGCGCTTGTTAATCATATTTCTGTTAACACAGAAAAACAGTAGATAGTCTTCAGTATTGAAGACCAGCAAAATACACGAAGAAGTCTGCTCATTTTTCCTTAATCACGAAGTAAAATTTTAAGTCATAACTTTCAGGACGGAGTACTGTACAAATTGCTATGTTTTGTTTTCATATTGAAATACAACACAAGGCAAAGGGCATATTTCATTCACAAAAATGCTAAAGGTCAACAAAGCAATTCAAATCGTCGATTCCCAAGAAGTTTCATTTCGGCTAGACCCATTGGCGCTGCGCGCATCTTCTACCGCATTTACCATGGGGAGTGCTCCGAAGAATTGTTAGGGCTGATTCCTGCCGCCTCTTTCCGACATCGTCCTTCGCGACAGAAATATCATCCCCATCATCTTGATGGTTGGCAGTCCACAACTATGCGCTTTTCAAGGAACCTTGCACAACAAAACTGTGGAATGAATTGTCGCCTACGGTATTCCCGGACCAATATGACCTTTAAACCTGCAAGAAAAGAGCGTACTCCTTCTTAAAAGGCCAGCAACGCACTTGTGACGCCTCTGGTGTTGCGGGTGTCTATGGGCGGCGGTAATCGCTTACCATTAGGCGATACGTCAGCTCGTTTGCCTCCAATACCATAAAAAAGCAAGCAAAGTCTTGATATTAAACTTTTATTACTTAGATGTACTTATGGATATAACAATAAATCGAATTGATATTCGTCCCGTGTAGTGAGACACCTTAACTGCAAGCATTTTGAAACACTCAAAATTTAAAAAAGAATAAGAAGGCTTTTGTAAAGTTCTTAAGAATTGATAAGGGCTAAAGGATAGGCAGACAGTGGATGATGCGGGAGGGCAACATATAATATTCTGTACACAGAGCGTTAGTACATTTATTCGTTCCTCCACGTCTCTGTGCTGGTCCGCTTGCTGTCTGCCTCATCCTTACCTATACACCTCTTTTGTGTACCTATAGAACCTGAATATTAGAAATATCTTGTCGGCTTATGCCTTTGAGATTTTAAAAAGAACTAGACTAAAATATTTGATTTTGTTAATCAAATTGCGATATTTTAAATTGAAACAAAAAAAAATAATTAGTTTTTAAGTATTTATTTTTATATTAGGTACCTTTTTCTAACGCGTGGAAACCCCCACGTGCCCTAACCCCACCGGTGTTTGTGGCGGGGCGGTGTGTCGGAATCGAACCGACTAAAACCATACGGTGTGCCAGGATCCGGGAACCGCTTTATTACGATACCCTGATGCCCCCAGATGTGACATTAACCATATACTAACCCGCCTGGCCATGGTATTATTGTAGGTCAAGATCTCCTTTCTAAGGAGAAACATCACAATCACTTCACTGAAGTAAAATACAACCACAATTTAATTACAAGCTACAGAGACAGATAATATCTACCACCATTAAGAATTAAAAAACTGAACCAAAGCCCTCACTACACGGCAGTTCATTGAAAAATGCTTTTACTCAGTAGAAAAATACATGGAAACAAAACACAAATAATACCTACTTAATAAAAAACACATACGCACACACACAAAAATAAACACACGTTAACAAATCCTATACCTAAACAATAAATTAATAATAATGGCTAGGTACTTACTACAAAAATATTTTATGCACAATAGTTAGTTTTAGGCATAATTTAATGCAATTGTTTGATGTGGTATGTTAATGACCGTTTTATTTTTCCATTGTTCTCCACTTTATTTCATATTTTAGCTATAGTTATTAATTCATTTTCTTGATATAATTTAACCAATTCATAATTTAATACCTATGTAACAATTGTGTAGCATTGTCATCTTCTCTTACATTTTGCAACGCCTGGAAAAGGCTATTAAATTGAGACAAACTAAATCATAAGATCATCAAGATCACATAATGTATCTACACTTAGCAATAAATATATTGGATTTGAACATAACCCCAATACAAATAAAACACAAAATCTTAAAGTTAGTAGAGCCACGCTGATTTTAGAACCTTTGGGCCAGTTTAACCAGGGTGGTACTTTCACACAGAAGATCAACCTAAATGACAGCATTAATGGTATTTTATTTTATTGGTGTGTGCGAGACCTGAAGCCCATTAATGCAGAAGCATCACTAGGCCATTATGGTGTAGGTCACCATACTGCGTTGTTGCTTTGTCTGCATTCGCAAATATATTGAGCTCAGCTCTTGGATTCTGCTTATGCTTTCTGTCAAGCACAGGAGAGACACTTTAGCAGGCACATACAGACATAATAAAAAGATATTTACACACCGTACTCTTCATACACCACCAGTAAGATAATCCATCACTACACGAGTAAAATAGTTTAGCATTAACACACCTAAATATATTTTAATATTCACTTTCATTTTGTTTTGTAGTCTAATAAGAACTATAAAAGAACCTTAGAAATAAAGTTGATTAAATTTCAACAACAGGTAATAGGCGAGATCGTTAAAAGGTACCCTTCTAGTTTTCACAACGTTTTTTTGCTCGACACCTAAGAAAAGAACGCAAAACTTTTTTCACCTTATTATTACGGCATAAAAAATGTATTTGAACTTTCAAAGTTGGTTAAATAACGACCGAAAGAGATACATAATTATTACATGGATAGAATTAAATATACTTCGAAAAGATATATACAAATACTTTAAACAAAACATTTTTTTTTGTTTGCATGTTTATTAGTCTAGTTAATTGAACATGTCAATCTTAGAATATTCCGGTTTGAATTCAAAATCAATTTAATGTAAGATACTTCAATTATAAAAGAGATAGACTTAATGAAATTACACAATCATCTTTTAAATACTAGTATATATTATTCAGCTTTTAAAACACAGCATAGTTGCACGGATTAGGTTAAATATAGTAGTCAATTACTAGGAGCTTTTTTTTGCAAGTGTGGTCCTGCCAAAATGACTCTTCTCTACCCTATGGAAAGCCTAAGCAGAATCCAAGAGTAGAGGTAACAATACGAATTGCGAATGCAGACAATGCAAAAATGCAGCATGGTGACACGCATTACACAATATCGTAGCCCAGTGATGCTTCTGCATCGTTGGGCCTCCGGTCAGGTCAGATAGCCTAAACGCTGTCATATTACGTTGATTTTCTGTGTGAGTACCGCCCCGGTCGAGCCTGCTCGTTCATGCTGTAATTAGCGTGGCTCTACTATCTCTAAGTGTAGTAGTTAAATAATAAGACGAGCTTGTTGGTTTCGCTGGTTTATTCATCTAGTTGTTAGCGATCCTTAATCAAAGGTCGTGGCAACCACAATCATATAAGTATCTGAGATATCGGTCATTCAACTCCAATTAGCGTTGCCGAGCTTATCAGACGGTAACTAAGTTCTTTAATAGAATTTAGTTAATCAGGGATATCGGGGTTTTCTGAGCGCGAGATAAGGGCCCTAACGTGGAAGGATGCTTATGTGGGCAGTTTCATCTGATACATTTTTTCATTTCATTTATTCATTCTGATACATTCATTCATTCTGGTATTAATACTAGTTACTTTAATGCTATAATAGATTTGATTTCCAAAGTTGATTATGACGTCCTGTTCTCTTTTGCCGTCTCTGTTGTTATGCTTTTGATAATAGTGATATGATATTAGTTGAAAGCTTTATGATTTTGATTATTAAAAACTTTACTCAAGAATGGGACCATCTCGTATTTAAAAAACATTTTACCGTACCACATTTTACGTACCAACCTCATAACATTACCGTATCGACTCAATTACATTAAAATTTTTAACCGTAATATAAATTTAAACCTTAACATATCGTTATTATTCTGGAGTAGACTATAGAATAGATCGGGTAGTGACGGAACTTTATGTGTATTTTAGTTTCAATAATAAAGAAATAAATAGTTTTATTTTTGATTTAGTCTCTAATATATTAATTGAATACTCTGTCATCTTCTCCGTTTTATATTTCACCTCCTGACTACACGGTTGGCCTAGTGGTTTCTGTGGTCATCACACCGCTTCCTAGCGCGCCAAGTGTTGTGGGTTCAAATCCTGCATGGGACAACACTTTGTATGATCCATAAATTGCTGTAGTGTGGTGTATTTTGTGTCCGTTTCATGTATGTTTGTAAAGATCCCCGTGGCACAGGAATGTATATTACTAATAAGGGAGTTGTCTTTTTAAAAAAAGAAAAGAAAAAAAGAATGTCTAAAAATACATGTAAGTGTGTAATAAATTATTTATAAATTGTACAATTTCATGTATATATTACTACGAATGTCGTCTTTCAAAAAAAGTTTATTTTCAGTTCTTCAAAGAATTTAATAAAGATGGCAAATATTGACGCAGTCGGGTTTTTTATTTTAAATAATTAATTACTTGTTTTATAAAAAGTGCTGTAGTATTCATGCGTTGCTAATTTTCAATAAACTCGGAACGTAATAAATTACTCCAGTCTTTTATTGAAACAAAGTCGTTAGTTAACTGTATTATTTTACAGAGATTAACACTTAAATGGGTAGTAACCGTACCGTAGTTGACTGAACACTAAACAACACCGACTAAACTTAAAGCCCTATCATTTGTACAACAAATAGGTAATTATAGAGCGCTGGGACTTTATTTTGTAAGTGTAATTACGACTTTGGTGCTTAAATATTACGATTTAAAGTTCGCCTTTGAGGAACTGCACTTAAGATGTTTATGAGTTCCGGTGACACGATTGTCTTACGTTCTATGGAATATAATAAATACAGATATTGCCGTTACTATGTATAAATGATGAAACAATGTATAAGATTCTATAATATTCAAACTTTTAATAAAAAAACTCTTTTCATATCATAAATAAATTATTTCGGCCAGTAGACACACAACGCCATCTAGCCTGAAACCAACCAAAGCTTGTGCTATGACAGATTGACTGAGAGAATACTTATATATTTTTGTTTTAGAAATAAATATATATTTTACTTAAAACACTCGAGCACCGTAGCAATTTTTTCTTTTATACATGAACCGCATATTACGAATAAACATCATGTGTCGCGGGGGACTTTACAAAGGTGCATGAAACGGACATGAAGAACACCCGGACTCAGGATAACAATTAGTGGATCACACAAAGTGTTATTCCATGTGGGATTTGAACTCACAAGACCTTCGCGCAGTAGTAAACGGCGCGGTGACCACTTTAACCATTAGGCCAACCGTGCAGGAATATGCAGTTTATAATACGATCATTTGGTTCGACTCAGGAATTAAAGTCTATGCCTTGCCCTTCATATTAACATATTCAATCAGACATAAATATTTTAAAAGGTCATAATTTATTAATTATAACCTTTTCAAATACACATCTCAGGTTGTTTTAAAGAAGATGTCAGTGTGTAGAATAAGATATCCGAAAAAAAAAATGTCTACTCTTTAATTAGCGTGACGTAATTTAAAAGTATAATATCCGCAATTAGTATACGCGAGTAACCATAGATTTCATTAGAATATAAAATATTTTAGATATAATATTTCTAGATTCTAACCAGCTGACCTATTCAACGTCGTTTACGTCTCCTAATGCAAGTAGCGTAATTATTTTCCCCCGTCTTTGTAACATTCTTCATTGGTGCCCCGTTGCTATTGGACCTAGCAAAATTATATTGAGCCTTCCTTGATAAATGGGCTGTCTAACGACGATTTCTTCAAATTGGGCCAGTAATTCCTGAGAGTAGCACGTTCAAGCAAAGAAACAAAATCTTCAGCTTTATATATAAATATAGAAGAATAGTAACGACATTATCGAAATATTTTCAGAAAGCACATTAGAATAAATTATTTTATCAATTATCAATCTATCCTTAATTTAAAGTATTAAAAAAAATATTTTCTACTTTGTGCGTGCTATGGAGAGGGCTATGCTCGGTGTTTCTCTAAGGGATCGCATCAGAAATGAGGTGATTCGAGAAAGAACCAGGGTCATCGACATAGCCCACAGGATTAGCAAGCTGAAGTGGCAGTGGGCTGGCCACATTTGCCGAAAAACCGATAACCGTTGGGGTAAACAAGTACTTGAGTGGAGACCGCGTCTCGGCAAACGTAGTGTAGGACGTCCACAGGCCAGGTGGAGGGATGATTTGCGCAAGACGGCTGGCAGGAGCTGGATGTGAGAAGCTGTAGATCGAACTAAGTGGCGTGTAATTGGAGAGGCCTATGTCCAGCAGTAGACTGCGATAGGCTGATGATGATGAAAGTACAAATAATAAGTCTATAAGTGATATCTGTAACACACTATATATAAAATACAAGCCTATAAAAAATACATGTTGTCTAGTTGTCTGTTTCTGCACATAACTTTGTTACTTAGTTCCTTTTTATATGATTAACTAGTGAAAAATATTTGTACTAGATATAACTCTTATTTACCTGAATAAAAAAGTTGTGACGTACGTACGCACGTAACGACCGATTTCACAGTACACTCAAATATTTATATCACTTTTAATTACGTTTATTTTTCCTTTACTCGTTTAGAAAAGTTAGCATAATTTTTCATGTACCTAATCTTAAAACTTACTATTTTTCAAGAACAATTTCAAAGTAAAATGAAGACGAAACAAAAGAGCTCTTGTAAATTGAATAAACCCAAGACAAACGGAAGGATATGACAAAATTATTAGGGTTCCTAATAGTTGCGGTGACCTAAAAGAATATAGCTCCTTTGTTTTACAACTCTCATAAAGAATTTACAAAAGAATGTAAAAGAAAACAGATGCTGGCTGGTTTATTTAATGCTTGTGTATTATTAATTGTTACATAATTTTCTTCATTTTTCTTTTTTACTCTCTATTCAATAAAGTTAGACAATGCTTAGTATTTTTGTTAGAACTTAAGCTTTAAAAATACTAGAGACTACAATAAAATCAAGGTATTTCAACTAACGTAGTATTTTTTTTGTTTTATATTCAAATTACAAGCCAAGGATGACTAATTTTGTGAAAGGGGAAAAAGAATGCGGGGAAACTAAATACATCCAAACAAAAAATAGCTTTAAAAATTTGAGTACATTTACTTTTATGTAATGTCGATTGTTTCTTTAGAAAAAAAAATATTTATGATACAGCTGTGAGCCTTTTAGTAACGATGTAACATTAGGAATTCTGTATTAGCTTTTCTATTATTTTCTGTTCGCTACTGCACTTGGTGTCAGTAACTGCAAAGTAGCTTTATGTCAAATTTCACTAAAATCAGTTTAGCTTTGTAAGGGTAACAGAAAGATAGATGTAGACTCAGAATAACAATTAATAAGGTCCTAATGAGTGAAGATTGGCAGCCAGCTTCCACATTTATTCTTCTCTTTAACTAATGTCTTTGTACCCGTCCGGTAAAACATATATTGTACCCATGAGTTCTTTTAACGATCATGTCTTTTTGTCTGTATTTATTGCATTGTTTGCTTAACACTGATATACCGATATGAATAGGGTACTCACAATAATTCTGCTTATAATTTTTTATTACACAGACATTTTTTTATAAGCGTCTTTCCTGTTTCTAAAGGTATTAATTAAAATCGAACTTTTAAACTTTCGCGTTTCATGAAATAATAATCGACAGCCTCGGTAGCGTATCGGTAGCGTATGCGGCTGCTGTGCTGTGTGACCAAATGTTTGTATGATTGACAAATATTTGATTCGGAGTTTGGATGTTTTCTATGTAGTATTTATATCATTTGTCTATTGTCTATAACACAAACTCTGCTTAGCTTGGGCCTAGATGGCGTTGTGTGTTAGATGTCAGAAATATTTATTTATTTATTTATAATTATTTTCACGGGAATTAACGCGGTTGCACTGGCCAGTGTAAAATGGCAAATCAGAGGTGTGTAATGTCTTTGTATAAGTGATCGCGTGATTCCCGTGTAAATAATTATTATACATTTAATAGATTATAATACAGAATAATTAAACAAAACAAATCAGTCTTGCTAGAACCAAAAACTTTGCTGCAACACCGACTGCTGATCCACTGACCTGTAAAATTATAGAATTATTGAACTAAAAAATTCTCATTACTAATTTTCATAATAAGATTCTTAAGATACTCATGATTTGATACTTAAGGACCAATCAAAGTTTTAACCACACAAAAAATAGTGTTGACAACAAGATTTTTTGGCAATTTGTTTACCATGTAACTGAAGTTATCAGAGGTCAACTCCCCCCTTTTTTTGAAAGTGTCCGTTTGCTCTTTACCTTCATTTTATTATAAAAAAATAATAATTAGAGATATTACATTGACTTACTGACGTGTGTGAATTGATGCCTGAACCTTTAACTAAGTGCAGCACCACAGTTGATACGTATGTGGAAATAGCGCATGAACATAACCCGTTGTTGGAAGTAGCCAGACACACTCGAAACACACGTTTTTTATGATATAGATGGCAAAAGAGTAAACGTATCGCCTGATGATAAGCGATTACCGCCGCCCATGGACACCCGCAAGAGGCGTCACAAGTGCATTGCAGGCCTTTTAAGAAGGAGTACGCTCTTTTTTTGAAGATTTGAAGGTCGTATTACGTACAGTAAAACCTTGTATTCTTTGTATTCCTCTAAACGAAGATAAAGATACAATTCAAAAGTTGAGTGAGTCAGTTGTACGCCGCATTTAAATAACTAAATTTCTATGCTTTATATCACAATAAATATGTTTATGAAGTGTAACGAAAAGCTTAGTATTACTAAACTGTTGAGTGAAACATTGAGTGAATGTTAATTGCCGTTTTCCGTCAAAGAAAAAGTAATTATGACTTCACAAACCAAAGCGGTGTTATTTTTCAAAAAAGTCAGATCTATTTGAATTTGTCGAATCAGTGAATTTTAACTTTTGCTTAAAACAATATATTTTTTTATAATGTACCCTCGTCAGTTAATCCAAGTCACGCAGAATGAATGTACTTCTATTCAAAGTTATCATATTCTTTTGACATAAAACACTTTATAAACTGACTGAAAAACACTACCCTACATCTCTTTGATAAATTAAACTACAAGAATGATTATCCCGTTTTAAGCTCCAAGAATTTATTTCAACAGTTCTTTAATTAATTTTCTACCTTTCTTGGTACAATTAATTAAAATAGAAAAACGCAAAATGTATATAATACCAATATTATTATTAATTAACAAACAGATGTAAACAAGTGTGTAAATCCCTATACTATTATAAATGCGAATGTAAGTTTGTTTGTTACGCTTTCACGCTAAAACTTAACCTTAACCGAGCATCATTAAACTTGGTACATCTTGAAGGTATTAGAAGTAACAAAGAACACTTTTTATAAAAAAAAAATTACGAAAGATAAGAAAATTTTTTGTCAAAAATCGTCAAATTTAGCTACTTCAAAAGCATATTTTAAGGTGTTGAAAATTCATTGTATGTAGTAATTTTTAAAAATTGTTGATCTCAGCCAAGCAATAAAATTTAGTTATCATATTGATTCATTTCTATTATACCCTTACCCTTTATCTCTCATACTTATTTAATGGCTCCACAATGGGTAAAAAGCTAGCATGTAATAAGTCTTATTTCAAATTTTGGCAACTATGTCTAATATTATACAATATTTTTCAATCACATCAAGAAACATGAAGTTTTATTTCTGTCTGGGTTTTTAAAGGGGCTAGTGGATTACTGGTAACCTTGTTCAAACATTACAAAGTTATGCAATCCCAGCAAAATCAGTCTATGATGGGTGATCATTCTTAAAATAACTGATATCCCTCCGTCATTAGGAAAGCACTTTAAGTCGTCAGTCCTTGTTACCATACAAACATCATCTTCAACAGTAGCCTTTAACAAAATTTCAATATCTTAAAAAAGAAACTAAGGAAAAAAGCTCAGAGTTCTATATTTGTGGATTTATGGAAGATAGTACATCAAGCCTTCATTGAATTCATTAACTTGTGCATCTCGGGATACCAGATAGAAGTGATAACTTAAACTATTCTAAGTTGAACTTATTGAAGAAAATAAAATATTGAATTTATTAAATAAAAAAAAAGGTTCCGTTATTACTTAAATTTTATGTTCGAAATAAGGCTAGTGCTGTTGGTAAGAGTGAGATAGGAGGAGCCTGCCTACCACTGCCGTATGCGTGAGAGAAAGGGAAGCCAGACAGACTGGCACCGTAACGCGTTACGTAACGAAGCCATTTACCCTTCCATAAGAAATCATCTTTGCATAATATTTTATTGTAATCATGATTTCACTGTTGAACACAGGCCCCCACCTGGTCATCGATCGGTCTAGTGATGCTTTGGCTTGTGGTAGACGGAGCATGACCAAACAGCAAAAGGTGGTTTTAAGACCCGGTGAAGAAAGATTATCTAACCTAACATATTAAATTCTCGCGTCGCGGTGTTTTTTTACCTAACTTCTCCGAAACGGCTGGACTGTTTTTTATCAAAGTTTTATATACATATTGGGGAGGTCTGAGAATCGGTCAGCATCTATATTTCATATCCCTAATTGATAAGGGTGACCTACCCCTAAACATACATTTAAGGGTTTTTGTAAAAATTTTAATATGTGTCAAAACAACGTTTACCAGGTCAGCTAGTACTTATTAATTTCACAAATGATTTATTTCTATACCAAGCATGTCTGAAGAAGAAATTATTATTATTATCCCTAACGGTAGAAAATGAAGGACTAGAGACATAGTTGATTAGGATTTATCATAATCTAGCCGCATTGAAGTCGGTGTTACGTTTTCAAAAGGTATTATCGTCAGGTATAAGTGGAGATTACAGGTGCTTATGCACTAAGAAGCATTTTTTCACATAAATGAACTTTTTACTTGGAAGAAAACTTTTAAATCCTTTTAAGTTAGGTGACAAACGATTCGGCATTTATAGTTCCTTTACTTAGATAGTTATTATTATATTATATATTATATACTTAGATAGAATATACAATTATTTTTTTACCGTAATGGTTCATTGAATGTCTACGAGTTTATTAATTAAGAAAAACATCGGGAATAAATTGCAATAGATATATTTATTTCGAAAAGTCTTTAACTCGCTTTTTCACGTCTCGAGGCATTTATTTTCAATGACTCGAAACAGTAAATAAGTCATTTGATATTTGATATTTCTATTGATGGAGGATTAAACTCATGAACATCACATGGCAAACACCTGTGGGCCAGCTCATTGTTTTTTACACAAACGGCATCAATGCACATTTTTTCTACGAAGCAGAAGATCTTTGATGGCGGTAGGAGCTTACCATTTATTTTTATTTTATAAAACTTTGGTAACATTTGTATAAAATATGTCGTTTTGATCATTTTTATGAATATATTGACACATATCAGGTATATCAGGTATGTCATACTCAAACCCAAGTAGGACTGCAGCAAATAGTACAAGAATCGGATAGTATATTCGGTCAGGTTTCTTTTGCAGCAGTAAACTTTTACGAATACGGAATTTCAAGAATTAAATTTCGAGTCTCAACGAAAAGACTGCATTCTTAATCAAAGGTGAACTAAATAAAAAAGTAAAATGCTTTGCATAAGATTTCGATATCTAATTAAGCATGGTATGTATTTAATCAAATCACCTTAATCTTGGCAGAGATCGTCTCCCCGAAGCAGCCTGACAGTACAATTTAATTATACCACAAGTTTGATATAAATCATAAGAGCCAGTTTATTACAAGATTAATTTTGCGATGACGTCACGAATGACGTAATGAAATTCCGCAGTGATGCGCTGCGCCCGCGTTACTGTTAGGTTTATTAATTTAGTTTTAATTACCTATTGTTATAAGGTAATTGTGTTTGTGGAGTATTGGAGCAGTGTTAATAAGGATGATATTGTTTATATGGTTCATTTCTGAGGTTCTATTTTCATGAGTTGTGCTTTTCCTATCAGCTGTGCGTTGTATATTATCAACATCATCATTATTATCACCGTTATTTAGGGCCTACAATAACGTCTAATGATTTACACTTTTTAATATAGACTTATACTTATTAATATAGTTTGAAACACATCATCATAGGCCTCTTCCAAGGCACACCATAAAGCCTGGTCTTACGCAAGTCCTCCCGCCGTCTGAGCAGAGGGTACCCTACACTACGTTTACCAAGACGCAGTCTCCAAAACAAGCTTACTCCAACGGTTATCGGTGTTACGACATAATATGAGACTAGCTCATTCCCATTTCAACCTAGTAATTGTCAGAGCTATTAATGTGGATACCTTAGGTCGATGTCGGATCACTTCATAGAAAGTGCATTCACTGAGTTAAAATATATAACTAATTTAAATCCGAATAACACTTTTTAATACTTATCACTATATCGAAACTATGTTCATTTATGTTGAAGACTTTTTCAGATTCGTTAAAAAAATTCGCGTGAAGTCCTTAAAAGTGGACAGTGAAAATAAAAACCACAGGCTCTAAATCAAAATGGAAACATCAAAGACGAAATATTTCTCTTTTTAAATCTCTCTTTTATTTGTAAACAGTATATTTAAATAAATTCACTAAGTTTAAAACAGTCTTAATTACGCAGTGCTTGCGTGGAGATTCTGGGTACAATTTAGTAAGAGAGCAATGTATGCGGGCTATATTCTTACCGTGCGTGCTGCATTTAGTTTCTGGATAGTTGCTTGCTTACTGTTCCAGTTTCCAGATACTGATTAGTTTAAGTACAAATATTAATGGTTCATCGCCTGACATAGGCCTCTCTTTAGAAAAGAAGTCTCAGTATTCTTAATCAGTCATTACAGGCCAACCGTCAGCAACGTGATAAATGATGCCTTTTGACATTTACCTATAGTGAATTACCTATTAAGTTTTAATATCGTGCTCGATAAAAGTTAGAATTTAACAAATTTTTGAAGAAACCGGCAACTACCGTGATTATTTACTACTATAATCTATCCCATTTAGCAGCTTTCATTTAAGACTTGTCGATATTTTCGTCCTATTCAATCCCCTTGCGATTTCCAAAATAATTATATTCGCAACATCCATTAGGTTCAAATTGAAGGCCGTCCTAACACAAACCTAGTTAAAATAATACACAATCTTTAAGATTTATCCTATCAAAATAATATTGGACAAAAACCAGCACGATTTTATACATTCAAGTTTGCTTGTAAATCCGTCATGTTGAAATAATTATTGAATTTAAAACAAGGCAAAACCACCAATATTTAAGTGAATGACCTATATCTGTTAAAACAAAAGATTGTAAAATATCTTCGAAAAAAGAGGAGGGTTGTAATCTAAGGCAAATAGATACTGCTAATTAGATGCGTATCTCACTAACCTGTATAGCGGAAAGATAAGAGTGACGATTATATCGTCTTCTAAAAAAAGTTTGTTATTAAGTAAACTTGAATAATAAATAAGATTTTTTAGTGACCCATTTCATCTTGAGGCATATCTGTGCATATTTGTGTAATACACAAAAATTATAAGCAAGGTTAGATACCGTGATGACAAATATTAGGGATGCACTCTCTGTGCGGTGAAGGTTTGAGAATCAGATTTGTCACCATATTCATCACGTGCGACAACCTGGTGTCACCTTACATAAAGTGTCACCTTATATAAAGTGTCACCCTATTCATGTGGAGATAATAAAGAGATACTTCGTATTTTGTGCAAGTGAAAAGGAGCGTGTGCATAATGCCTTATTCCGAAGAGTAGTAAGAAATATCTGATTCAACGACAGATATTTTAGTTAGTTAAAATCGAATATTAGCAGAAAATATAATAATTATATAAATACTGGTAGAATCATACGTTAATTTAAAAAATGAATCTTATTCAAATAATAAACAGCAAAGTAAAATAAAACTTTAAGGACATGATGCGCCACTACTTGATAGAGGAAGCGAGTACCATAATTATTTGCCTCTGAGATGTTTATGTTAGAGAAGTTCTACTTACAAATATTTATTAACTGCATAGTGTATTTGAGTAACTTACAACTAGTGCCACTTTTTTAATTAAAGATAAATTATTTATTGACTGCATAATCTTGTGATAACACATAGAACCAAGAAAATCATACAAATGATTTACATTTTCTGTGATATCCATACTAGGCAGAGTCTGTGCTGTGGCGTTCAAACAATATCATAGACACCATTCAACTATTGGATCAAATTCTTTCAAAGTATAAGCGATGTACTAGTTATAACAATCTCAGAACGAAATCTCATGTTTAAAGAATTTGTCAGCTATTTTCGTCTAAGTAATATCACTAGGGTTCTATTAGTATCTAGACACATTAAAAGAAGAATTACAAAAAGAAATGTCTCGTCATCACCTTGTTCTGAATGTAGCACCGTCGGAACATGTGGTATCTAAGCAAGCAATTTTTAGTGGTTTGAGAGCTTCTGAAAGACTCTTTCGCTTATAAAAGAAACTTGTTTTGTGTAATCTGTCTTTACGCTAGTGGAGCTCTGTACAATCTTCTTTCATTTGAAGTCTAGCACTCTCAAGAAATTAATTTTCATGTTGGTAGTTAGGAGAGTGGAAAAACTTTTATGTGGTTTAATTCGAATTAAGTTTGTGTTTCAACGGTAAAAACTTTGTAAGTTTTGAAGATTTCTTAAATATGTAGTAAATAAGACTGTTTTATTAAAATTAAGAAAATATTCAAATTCACCGTAACAACAAATTACTTTATCAAAAGTTTTATTTAAATCAGTATGAAATATAATGTTTAAGAGTATTACAATGTCTGGTGTACTAAAATTTAGAAATTGATCGTTCACGGTTTTTCTTAACACTATTTTAAGTATTATGACTATAAGAAGAGGGAAAGAAATACACAATGGGTGTTTATCGCTTCTATTACAGGGAGTTATAACATAATGTATGCCATGGGGAAAGCTTCAAAGAATTGTTTGAACTGTGGTTGAACTTATACCGACCAAACTTATGCAAATTTTCACCATCGTTAATTAGCACTCCACTACAACTTTTACGTCGCACAACTAGTCCACGGAACAGAATTGTTGCCTGTTGTGTTTATACAACTAATACGAGCTCAAAATCTAAAGAAATGTGATTATCTCCTTAAAATCTTGAAGGAAGGCTAATAAAACAAGCCTTTGATATTGACCAGCTGTGACATAGCTATTATATTACTTTGCTAGTCAAGAGGTTCTCGTATAAGATGCATATAAAACTCTGCTCACAAAGTCACAACAATACGATGTGATTTTCCAGAGATTGCGGAAACATAAACGGAAAAGAAATCTGTCTGTTAATACACGAGGAAAATCTTTGTGCGCATTGTACAGAACATTTTACAGGAAAGTATAAGTAAGAAAGAAATCAAAATTATTTAAAATTTCTAGTTTCAAGAAGAGTAGAGAAATAAAATACTCAAATACTATTTTGTAATACACATTATTAAATACCATGAGTACGTATAAATCGAGTAAATACAACGTTTAAACTTGGTCCATTGTTCACTGTAAAACTTAAAACGGCAATAATCACAGTGAATTTATCAGTGTTGCACATAAACTGCACTAAAGTGCACTTAGGAGTATAAACTTCGGACAAAATAACTTGCACGTAAATTGAATGTGGCCGCCAAAGTGTGCACCGGTCGTTATCCACCGCTAAGATACGTTAAAATGTAGTAAAAGCAGCAAATTTGTCGTCGCCACTATAACTCTAAAACTCTGCAAATTTCTACGTGTTGCGTTGGTTAAATTGAAAAAAAAATGCTTTTGGAATGCTTTATTTCTTAGACGATTATGCGAGATTTGTGAAAGGGTTGTTAAAGTTATTATTAAATAAATCAATGAAGTAGGGCTGTGCTACACCGTGGCGAGTTATTCAGAGCAGGACAGATGCTATTTGGCATATACACAAAAAATATAAATATATATACAAAAATGGCAGTAGATGGCTTCCTAAGTACTGGATTTTCTACTTTGTCTACACTTCAATAGACAAAGTTGCAAACGGATTCGTGTATGGCTTAAGGAGCATAAACAGGTCAAAGTCGCTCTAACGGGTTGTAGTTGGGAAGCCTGACCCCACTAAACTTAAACTATTTAATGGAAAGCACAATAAGTAGAGACCTTGGACCCAACTATTGCGAAGTTCTGAGTTAAAATACCTCTTCTAATGTGACTAACCATAGGATAGTAACAGCGAGTGACTCAAGATATTTACTTTAGAAAAAACGTACATAATAGTATAAAACAAGGCAATAATAATAATCTAAATTCACTTACTAGCAACTAGTCCAACACAAAAGTGATATAAATATATAAATACATTTTTTATTTATACAAACAAAAAAATACTCAACCGAATATAAAACATTCACAGACACAAGTCTTGGGATTAAATGAGAACCAAATCCACCACTTTCGGCATAGTAGTCCGTTATATAAACCAATAAGACATTCATTCGTCAATGCAATGTTTTTCGAATTTAAAGTGTTGTAACAGTAAATCTTTTACCAGTCAGTAGGATGTAAGATTTAGATCTAAAGTAAATCTAATATTCAGACAAACGTTAGGGTCTCGTGGGTGTCTCGCGCCGGAACTCGTAACAACGCATCATTTATTCTGGCCCACTTGAGCTCTGGTATATCCCGTATATTCTCGCAGATCACTTTTCCCGAGTTCGTTGCTGGTTTGACATCTATTACTACTACCAACTAAAATGAAGTAATAATTGTTCCAATATTTCATAGTCGACAAGCATGCTTTTTAATGATGTTTGATCTCAACAGCTGAGTTCGAGTTCCTATGCTCGATTTGCGTTCAGAACTTAATATATTGGTAACATACTGAACACTATAACTTTTTCTGTATATAAATATTTATTATCTATAACATACCAAACATATGTTTAGATAGATATATATCCAATAAATGCTACATTGATCAGCAGCCTAGTTAATCAATGTAAGTTTTTAGAAATAAACATAGAGGTATGTTCAAGGGAAATACTTACATAGAGAATATATTCCATTTAAATTATTGGAAAATAATATTATTGTGGGAGAGCCATGCTTCGGCATGAATGGGGCAGCTTGACCGGAGTGTTAGTACGGCCTCACTGATACCCGGTGTATAAACAGCACTAGCGCTGTATTTCACTGAGTGAGTGAGGATACCAACTCCAACCCCCCTCCCGCTCCCTGTCCCCCATAGGCCATCAACGGACTTGTGACGCCTCTGGCGTTGTTGGTGTCCATGGGCGGTGGTAATTGTTTTATTATTATTTAACGAATTGCATCACGCAATAAAAATACAGTATGTATGGTAAAAAAAACCTGTGCTTCCTTAATAAATCGGATATACATCGGTAATTTATAAAATATAAAAACAAACAAAACACGGTCCACACAAGATAGTAGTTTTATTTTATCTAAATTAAAAATGTATCTGGAAATGCAAACGGAATGTATTGTGAGTAAAACCACCAAGAAACGAGAGCGATCCTAACGACTTATTCCTGTGAATATCTCGCACAGGTAGAAAGTTTTCTTCAAAGCCTTTGAATACCTTGACAGGGGAACCATTATGTGCGTTCATGAATTTCAAAGAATGATCATACTGACAATTGGTTATTCGGTTATTTAACGGTAATAATACAATATTTAATGTATAACTAAGTGGAATTCTGATTCTAGTAGCTACCGAGAGTATAATCTAAAGTCTAACTGCCCGCTAATAGTTACGAATTCCAGTCAAGGATTTACTGTGAGTTGAATCATGTTATACAATTTTTACCGAAAAAAACATTGCTTCTTCACACATGAGTCGGCAGTGATATCATAACTATAGAGAAAACCAGCAAACTAGCAAAGCAATTATTTAAAAAATTACCGAAACCTAACCGAACACTTCTCTCGGACTCCACAGGGAGAGGAGGGATATACCTAAAATTAGCAATATACAGTAGTCTCAGTGCTGTACTCGATAGTCCATAATTCCATTAAAATCAAGAAAATATAAGTACAAATAAATACAGAGTGGAATTTTGTAATGCCACCTGAAGGGCAAGTACTGTTAATACTGTAGATAAAAAAAATATTCAAAGAAAACATTCCTTTATTTATACAAATCGATGTAATAAAAGTACAGGGTAATTTTTTCAGATTTTAGTCGCTACGATTTCCGGATGTGTCTAGCGACTTTTCGGAAATCTTTGAATGCAGTTTTCCTTCTTTTTAAAAATAAACAAATGTTTTGTTTGAATATAATTTTCTACCTACAATATTTAGAGTACTTTCCTTTAATATGGCATTACAAAATTCCATCCGATATAGTGATGGACTTTTCTCAGTTCTATTTACTCTAGTCCTACTTAGTAGATTGATCCAATAACATTAATAGTCTATTACTACTAGTCTAGTAAGCGCGTTCATAAATAAAGAGTGACATTCTATTAGGTCAATAAAAGCGACTAATCACCAACGTTTGTATCACTTTGTGTGAGGTTGAAATAGTTTGTGGTACGTAAACAGTGATTCATTTGTAGATCAATGAATTGTTATAAATAGCTTAAAGTATTTTGATTACCTGTATGCCTAAATTATGTTCTGTCTTTTTGTCTGATTTTTCTGTTTTATTTCCAGAACTTCAGAATCGATTTCATAGGGACGTTGATTGATGATAAAAGTCCTATACTGTAAGAATTAATTTAAACTATTTTTTTCAAAATGAATTAGGGGAGTAGTAGTAAATAATTTAAACCTATCTATCAAAGCAAAGTTGAAGAGTATAGATTGGGGGAAGAAAAAGAGAGACAGAAATATTTCGTGGTGAAGTTTCTGTATCTTGTATCGTTGAATCATCCCAATTTTTCCTCTAAAAGCTAATCATGGGGAATAACGGTGCCGTCTTTTTCCCTAATTTAGCATCATGAAAGCGAATTCACTTATTATTAATTTATCACAAGAGTTACTTTACACTATACATTTATAATACTTATGCAGATACTTTTTAACCAGAATATACCAGAGAATTTCCATCTAACTGAATCCACGGCAGTGATAGGATACCAACTAAGCAAATCTAGTATTAATTTTCACTGAGTGTGTAAGGTTATTTGTACAATTGAAGGTGTTGTTTAACGAAGACGTCAGGTCTGAATAAAACAATGGATATTCGAAAATATCTCTCCGCAATTCCATTCTTAACCAGTTCATTGGTACTGTGAAAACCAAAACTTCATACGTCATCGCTTAGTGGCCAATCGTGAGCGCGGTTCACGCGTCATTTGGTCCTACCACCTCCTCCCGGTCCTCTTCCCTCCTCTAGTCCTCGTGGGGAAACTTTTGCTTTTCATCGTTTTTGCGGCTCAATATTGTGTTTTACGAACGCTTGGCCAAATTTTCTAGGATCACTATGCAACGATTTGATTTAGAGATTGAATGCTATTCTTTGATATTTGTTGGAAAAGGGTTTCTTTTCTGGTTTGTTGAGTTATGATAACATAACTAAAGAGAGCTTAGTTCTGTTTATTTATTTGATTTCGATATATTGAATATTTCCATAAAAGGCACAGTTGTCTTAACAGACATTTATGACAATCATAAACAAGTAAAATTATTTAAAAGGAAACCCGACTGCATCAATATTTGTCATCTTCAACATATAAGTTCGAATTCGGTTTACCCCAGGGTTGCGGAGGTCCGATGCCAGTCGCTCCATGTAAAAACTGAT
The DNA here is from genome assembly GCA_003709505.1 of Hyphantria cunea. Lineage (NCBI taxonomy): Eukaryota > Metazoa > Arthropoda > Insecta > Lepidoptera > Erebidae > Hyphantria > Hyphantria cunea. Next base: position 246,894 of record PKRV01000060.1, read on the forward strand.
TGAATATCAGTAAAACCGGTTGAAGTAGTAGCCGACCCAAAGCTTGGGAATAATAAAGGCTAAGAAGATGATGATGATTGACGCAGTCGGGTTTTATTTTTTTAAGAATTCATTACTTGTTTAAATGTATGTTTTGCTGATGTACCTACGTAACATCACGACGATTAGACCGATAAGAGCCGATCATGATTAAAAAGAGACAGGGATGAAGTTTCGGGGGTTAGCTAGTAATATTATATTTTATCCATGTCAAATTTAACATCGCAAGTAAGACACTTCTATACACACGGAAGACCTGATCAATTGAACTTATTTTCGTGTTGTTCCAGTAAGTCTAGTATTTTATTACATGTTCATATTTTATTTAAATTTAAAATAACTCGTTTCTCGTTTTGTACTTAAGCATTGCCATTTTTTTTTCGTTTTATTACCGTTCTGAATGATTAGTTATAATTTCTGTTCTAAGTTCATTCAAATCCCAGGCACTTCGTACTTCCACTAGCTTATTTTCGTTCTCCGTGTATACCTTTTTTTATTTCTTATCGTATTGTATTTAACGGATATAATGAATTGCACACGGATAGGAGTTTAGGTTTATTAGTATTACTAAATATTACAAAAGTTTAATCTAAGCAGCAATTTAAATAGCAATTTTAGTTTTCAAATGGAAAACACTGTATATATATACTTGGTTGGCGATCTAATGTTTAGTGCTTCTAACTGCGAAGTCAGAAGTCATGAGTCATTTAAGGCAAATAATAATGTGATGACAGCTATCATTTATTTTGAATCTGAATTTGACTTATCTCATAAAGCTACTCGGTAGGAAGGAGCCATACGGGAACGTTCTTCCTGTTAAGTATAGGATCAAATGGGCTTACGCATTACACTATTATGACGTATAATGTACATGATGGCAGTCGTACTCTATTCCAGCTGCGAGAGACGGTGACTGGATGGCGCTAGTGGAACGCGCACCGGACGCACCATTTAAAAATTATTTAGTTGATTTAATTTTATATCGATTATTTGGCTCAAAACACTTGGATTCAAACTAATAAAATATTGTGACGTTACCCCTCCCTAAGCGACCGCCTTTATAACGAGCTGCGCTGTTGAGACGGCACGCATTTCGAATGATTGCGTCCTGGCGCACTGACCACTGTCTCTCTACAGTCAGTACTGCACGATTATTGGATGTAGAACGTTATCTCTGATAATTAGTACTATCTTTATTGCGGTGAGTACGTGGACCACTATCCCTGACAGTCAGTACTGACGTATGTGACCGCCTTCATTGCCATAGTAAGATATTTAACTAATTCTACACCTTTGTTAATTTCCTAGGTTTAGAATATTCTGATTTATTTGAATTAATGAAATAAATTCTGTATATTGTCATATTTAACTTTTACTTCTAATGTCTGGGCCTAACCTGACATATTCCACATCCACACAGTGCGGCAGATAATACAGAAGACCAAAGAGTATAATCAGCCCCTGTGTCTAGCATTTGTGGACTATGAAAAGGCCTTTGACTCGATCGAGATCTGGTCTGTTCTGGAGTCCCTGCAGCGTTGCCAAGTAGATTGGCGGTACATCCAAGTGTTGAGATGTCTCTACAAAGCCGCTACTATGTCCGTCCAAGTACAGGATCAGCATACAAGACCCATACCATTGCATCGAGGAGTGAGGCAAGGGGACGTTATATCCCCGAAATTATTCACTAATGCAATGGAGGACCTGTTTAAGACGCTGCACTGGAAAAGGCGCGGTATCAACATCAATGGCGGATACATCTCTCACTTGCGATTTGCAGATGACATCGTCATCATGGCAGAAACGCTGCAGGACCTACAACAGATTGTTCAAAATATGTATACCTCGGGCAGGCTTTGCAGTTAGGTAGAAACAGCTTTGAGGACGAGGTGAATAGAAGAATCCAGCTAGGTTGGGCAGCGTTTGGGAAACTTCGTCGGGTCTTCTCATCATCGATCCCACAGTGCCTAAAAACGAAAGTCTTCAATGCGTGCGTCCTACCCGTAATGACATACGGAGCCGAAACGTGGACACTGACGGTTCGACTGGTCCATAAGTTCAAAGTCACTCAGCGTGCAATGGAGAGGTATATGCTCGGCGTTTCTAATGCGATCCCTTAGAGAACTAAGGGATCGCATTAGAAACGAGGTGATCCGACAAAGAACCAGGGTCATCGACGTAGCCCACAGGATTAGCAAGCTGAAGTGGCAGTGGGCTGGCCACATTTGCTGAAGAACCAATAACCGTTGGGGTAAACGAGTTCTTGAGTGGAGACCGCGTCTCGGCAAACGTAGTGTAGGACGTCCACAAGCCAGGTGGAGCGATGATTTGCGCAAGACGGCTGGCAGGAGCTGGATGCGAGAAGCCATAGATCGAACTAAGTGGCGTAAAATTGGAGAGGCCTATGTCCAGCAGTGGACTGCGATATGTGTGAAGATTTTCGACGTGAAATAGACGCTATGTTTTTTGAGTGTAAGTGTGTATTCATATTTCTTTGGCATGCCCTGGAGCCTAAACGGCTTGTCGTATTTTTATGTGAGTGGTGTCAATAGATTTGTCTTAATCGAGAGAGTGATACTAAGTAGGTAAATCAAAATTAAAAATGAAACGAAAAAGAAAACGCCGTCGGGTTTTTTACAATAATCTATAGATTAATCTTAATCATGTATTTAGTCACATACAAGTAATTTTATTAGCGTTTTGTTATCATAGTACAGCTTTTGTTTAGTTTAGGATCACACGAACGTGTATAAGATGTGTAAAGCAATTATTATTCAAAGTGAAACTCCAATGAATTCGATCAAAATATATAATCGAAAACTGTGAGTATGATTCGCGTCTTGAGACTTTATTCAAAACGTAAAAAGCAGATTGTCCTCTTACTCGTGCGTGTTGGTATATCGATGTAAAGGTTACGGTGAATTCATTTCTTATAAAAGAAAGACGTGACACAAATAAAATTGTTTCGAGACGTGTCACTAAATCATATGTGTTTAGATTAAGCGGATATACTCTACAAATTTCACGGGAAAACTGCGTTGATTTAAAAGCTTAATTTTAGTTAACTTGATACGTTTTACTTTCCTGAGTTAAGGGACCATCAACAACCCATAATATCTTATTGCTGGGCTCGGGTCTTCTCTCAGGAGAGAGTTAAGGTCTTGCGTTTACACGCTGGTCGAGCGCGGGTTGGGGACTGGTTTAGGGATATATACAAATGATGCCTGAAAAACCAAGCAATACTGGCAGTTTTTACTAAAATATTTCTGTAAATGAGAGCGCTAAAATAAACTCACGAGAAGATTCCATAGGCAGCATTAATTACCCACCACCAGTAGTGATTCATATGCAGGTATGTGTATTTATTTGTATAAATCTAATTAAACTATTAAAGTTTTACAAATTAGCTTTTCTAATAAAATGACGTTTCTTTAAGCATCCTCCTAACAAGTCGTTTATGTTTCGTACCTAAGCCTCTTTGAAACAGCGGGGATCAGTTTTACTAAGTGGATACAGTTATACGAAGTTAATCTCGGAACGATGTTAAATTTAAGTTCTTCAAACTTGAAGCGGACTGATTCAAAGGCTTACGGGGAAATCGAAACACTGGGGCACCCTTAATTAAAGAAAAGTTTTCCACCTCAACAATATATTGTTCACCTACCATATATATATACATAAATTTGAACCTTAAGGCAAAGTAATCGAAAGCTTATTTTCTAAAATTGAAAACGAACTGGATTTTGAATTTGAATGGAAAATCCAGTTGTGTTGAATTGTTGTATTGAATCAAAAAAGTTACTAAAATATGACTCGACTGCATAAAAACTTGATAAAATTTATACAGTCTATGTCGCTCGAGCCTTTATTTCTAATCTATTGACATCTAATTCATTAAAATTGGTTCAGTAGTTTAGTACCAAACCAAACTGCTAAAAGTATTACCCTTCCTTTTAGCTTCACTATAGTCAGGAAAAAGAGATTAATTTTTTTGTGATTTAATTAAGAGTGATCAAGACCTAACTAAAGCAAAACTGAGGCACAAATATTCACAACTCATATTAGTTCAAAGTAAAGTAATTCTTTTCAGAATCAGAAATAAACAGTAAGAGTGAAATTGTGCTCCTGTTATCTTACTCACTCGATTGAAATCAATAAACGACAAAATCTTCTGTGAGACCTTGAAGTTACTCTGGTTATGCCAAGCTAGGACTAAAATTTATTAGTATCGATCCAAAGTTGAGTACTGAATTTTATTAACAACAAGCCATATATATCTTATTATATATACCGCCAAAGGGCCACCTATGTCTTTTCACAAGAATCTAAGTATCTCCATACTAAATATTACGGAAATTGGCACAGCGGTTTAGCCATGAAAGTATAATAGACAGAAAGAGTTAGCTACGAGTCTATAATATTAGTAAGAAGCTAAATTAAAATGAAACCAAACTTTATAGAAGTTAAAACAGAGAAAGAGTCTTCTTACATGCCGTAAATTCTACCGCTATATACTCTGGTTCAAAGATATTTTGAAAGCACTCCTCTTGAAACTATTAGTTAAGTAACTACTTGTACATCTTAACCCTCCGTCTTCCGTACATGTACAGATGTTACATGCTTGCGGAAGGATACAATGTATAGTTTAACTGAGATCTTACGAGTCGGTATTTACAATACAGATTTTCAAGTCGAGATCACAATGTTTAAGGTAAATTTTGAATAACTCGCCCACATATGTCCCCAAAAATGTATTTATATGTACCTTTATTTTGACATCATTCAGAGAGTGATGTAACCTAAATCCTGATCATGAGTCGTCTGTTTCTTTATCTCTTATTCTACAAAAGTTAAACTTATTCCAATTAATATTAAAAATGCCAGAGTTCCTTAGTATTTTTAATATTTAATATTTTGGCATTCATTATTCTTTTAAGATTCTAATGCAATTTGGCATGAATGTACTTTTATCCTTGAGAAATATGCTACCTTTTGCTGCAATAACCGTTATAAACGCAGACGGAGACAAGGATTAAAGATAGTGCGGTATAAATAGTTACGTAGAATTTAAATAAATCTGAAATCATTACATCAAAGAATTCACCAGATCCAGTAAAATAAATGACGTGAGCAAATCCAGCTAGGGGTCGATGATGCCCAGTAATGCGATTCCAGACATCGAAGTATCAATCGATTTAAGCCATGACGCAGCAATTCCGAATAATCGATGTTCTAATAAAAAACGACTACCGCCATATTCGTTTCACAGTTACAGACTGGCAACACACATACATTTATATAGTTAGGCTTTTATCTTCATAGCCTCGTTTATTATTCTATTTTTGTGTTGTGTATGTTGGGAATTCATGTGGAAATGACGTATTGTATAAAACAACCTTTCGCATACTATTTCTTACGTAACATTTATGTCAGAAAAGTTATTTACGAATAGTGACCGATGTAATTTTATGATTTCATATTGCTGCATTAAGTTGGCTTCGATATTTTTCTTTTGGTCTGGGCCAGTCATTTAACTTTTGTGATAGATAGTTCAGGGCTACAGAAAAGAACACATTTTTAGAAATAATCATACTAATACACATAAAATGTAAATGTTTATATATTCAAATATATTTATATATATTTAAATCATCGTCAACATCTCATCAACGATTAGAAATAAAGAGTTTGCTTCGATTCTCATATACTTCTCTATACTTTTTGAAAAAACATGAAAACTAGTATAAAAATATTGATATTCTGTGGAACAGTGTCCAAAACACGTACATTGCTTTAATCGTGGAATTTCTCATATTTATTCTATTAACGAGAAATGCATTTAGGAATTTAATCCAATACCGGTCGGTATTCAATAAATGTATTCTGTTCCGTGTTCACCGCTGCGGAACTTGACGGTACAGGTGCCGTTGTACTTGGCTGAAATTGATTTCCACTCAATACCACGTTCTTCGTATGATAATGTTATGTTCGATTGTTCCACTTGTAATATTTCTGGAATACAAACAAATACATTTAAAAAAATTATAATATTTTTGAACACAAAACAGAAGTTCTATTTTACGATATTTGGAAGTCTGTAATACAAACAAGTTTAGTTGAGGTTATGTTGTACTGACTTCTGTAATCTTAGGACGGATACTTTTTAAGGTGGAGTATTCCTTTCACGAGCCGCCTCATTCATTTATTTGATTCGCCTTCTTCTTCCATCATCTTACTGGGTACCGTCTGAAAACAATTCTCTAAGAAGCTGACTGAAAGGAAACCTGTTGAATCTGATTGTAATTTTACGTATTGAATTGACTTGAAATGAGATTCGTAATATTTTAGTAAGACTATTATATTAATATTAGATTTTATTCCCACGGCTCCAACCTGGTATAATAAAATGTCGTTTATAAAAACTAGTAACCCTTTTTCAAAGTATAATCTATTCTAGTCTAGTCTATACTGTACCAAAGTCTAACCTATACTGTATCTTATCTATTATATACCGAAATTCATTCAAATTAGGCCGCTGGGCCGTGAAAACGTTACAGATAGACGGGCAGAGTTATTTTCAAATTTATAATATTGTATGGATTTTTTATGTAGATATGTATATCAACCTAACCCATCCGACTCTGCAGACAGGTTTCGAGTGTCCATCTTGGGCTTCAGATTCACATGGGCATCAAGAGAAAGAAAAAAGAGGTGCTGCCGAAGAAACTCAACAAATGGGTTTATACAAAATCACAATAGTCATTGTTGCAATAGAATGAAGTATTTACACAAATATTAAAGAACCAAAAAGAAACTCCTAAATGCAAATCTAATTAAAAATTAAAATATTTCTGAATATATTAATGATAATATTCAATTTCGAACCAAAGAATACACGACCATCGCACTGGCATCCTAAAAATGCTTAAATAATAATTTTAATACGCTCTTGATCCTTTCTTCTTCCGTACCCGATATAGCCTGAAGCTACCTGTCCTTTTCAATAGGTTTCTTTATCTACGGGCCTGTTAGACCCTGTCACCCTGTTTTACCGCTGCCATTACCCGGTTAATAACTCATTGATCCGCCTTGAATTATAGAGGACAGGTTACGAGCAATATTTCCCATTATGCAGGGTAAGTGGGTAATTGCGTAGCTGTGTTTGTTTAATTGATTGTGTGGTTCTTGTTTGAAATATGGAGGTTTTCTTTCCGTACAGTTTCGTGTTCGTTATTGATTTGGAATATGTATTGATATAATTCATTAGAATTCATTCTTCATTGATGTGAAGATTGAATTATCTTACTTATTGAAATTAAAACTTCATGGAAATTATATTTGACTTTCATTCAAGTAAAAGGTAAGCAAATATTCGAGTAAAGATTTCCTATTTTGAATAAAACGTAAGAGGCTCACCCGTGTTAGAACATAATGACGTTAAGTAGGTTTTAAGAAATTATTTTGTTGTTATGAGTCTACGGGGGCATGGTTACATACTGTCAATTGATCAGACCCCTCTTTAACCTCCATACCTTAAAAATGATAAGACTAGTCGATGAAAAAGATTCAAATACAAAGCTGAGATGTCAAAAATCTCGATTCTTTAGTCGTCGTGTAATATAATAAACTTGAGCCATGTACACATGATGTGTTACTCAATCATGTCAAGCAGGCGTAACATGACCCGGGATGGCACGTTTTTATCCCGGAATCGAATCTGTGTCCCCTGGGACACACACCCTCAATTTAACATGAGATTGGGGTTGACTATAGTTGTTATAAACGATGTTTGGATGTTTGCAAAAACCTAAGAAGGTGAGTTGTTTGCAAACAAATGAATATTCCAACGATATATAATTGTGATTCGCAAGATATTGATAAAATTAACTGTAATCTATTCTTCCTAACGATCCATATTAATAGTAATAATTCTACCACAACTCAGTCTGTCTATCTGTTACGCGTTCACGGCTAAATCCACCGAAAATCGAAAAAACGAAATTTGACAAGCAAATGATTTAATTCTTGAGTAAGGACATGGTACTCTATGCTGCGATAACCAACATATTTCAATTTCTATTTTATTCATTGCATTCTATATCTATTCATTTGTACATTATGTACATTTATAGGCTGTACTTAAATATAGGTAACTTGGATGAGAGAGAGAGAGGAGAGAGAGGAGGAGCTATTTGCAATTATTATGGTATTACTTTTGGATGTTTAGAGTTTAAAACATATTTTCTAGATATTCCTAGACACTATAGTAACGTTTATTCGTTAGAAACTTTTTCAAAGTGCCAAAAAAGCTATCAAATTTAATTTTATTTGTGATGTCATCCGGTAGTTTATTGTAGAGTTTCATTGACATAATCAATGGACCAGACCAGACATGGACCAGACCATGCACTGCGCATTGCTAATCGCGAATTGAGAAGGATTAATTAATTTTTAAGTTTGTGTTCGGGTTTACTGTAGCGTTCTGGATACTTATGGACAAATTTTAATGCCTTCAATATATGGATGAGTGCATGACAGTGTCAGGATTTTTAGATCTTGAAAGTATGGTTTTCACGAGTGGGTTTTTTCTATGTTAACGAAGATACTTATCAACTTCTTATCAACCTCACAAAGTGACGCGGCAGCTGAGCAAATAGTAAGCGTAGGCGTAATGTGACAAAGGCTGTAGATAGATGCGTGTTTTTTTTTAACTTCACGTAGTGCTTGTACGGCTATAGCTAGTATTACTATAAATACAAAAGTGCATCAGGATTAAAATTTATTGCATGGATATACATGAAACTATTTAGTTATATAGCTTATACATCTGAACATAAATGATGTGATGACAAAAGGCTCTGTCATCGTTTATAAACGTACCAGTACCAACTGCTATCATTGTTAGCTTAAATGGTTTATTGCCCATAAAGTTAGTAAGTAATGGTACTATGATTTGGCATCTACTGACTTAATATGAAGACGGCTATTAATATTCTGACCATATTTAGCAGAAGCTACAGGGATCATTACTAAGCTACACCTAGCGCCCCAGTTAAAATATTCTACTCTATTAGATATACTCAATTCACCATTCAATGTTGTAAGCTTATTATTCAAGCGAAACACGCTACCTAGTTCATAATTTACTAAAAATACTGCCTTAGTATTAGATACTGGTTATAAATTTGCTATTCATTATATTAAAGACAATTATTTAAATATGTATATCAAACGTTTCCACAGGACAACCGAGCCTCAATCCCCACAATACGTTGTACACATATGCTCTTTAGGCCTGTAAATAACCATTTAATCCACTTGTTCACCGAACCGTGCGTCTGAACACACCGTTACGTCGTAACGGGAACTGCCGTGTTTAGACATTAAAGTCTTATTTCTACTGCGCCACTGGCAAGGATAAGTCACGTGTTTTATTGTGTTCTTCCGGGATCATAAAAGGTATGGGATAACTCATAATTTCTTAAGCTTGTCAAGAAAAGGGAAATTTAAATTCATAGCGGTTGGGACTTTGGGGAGGATTTTGCTTTCTGTTTAAATAATTGCTTATTGTTTTCTTTTAGATGTAAAATTTTAAGTTAAATGTACGTGTGTACATTGGTGCTGGTCATTTACCAGGTGTAGAAGTTGTTGGATACCTCATGAACCATCAAAGTTAGACAGTTGAAATTTTCTCAAATGACGTATTTCTGTTGCTGATGTAACAACTGAAACTAAAAAAAACAAAATAAATATTTTTAGGGGGCTCCCATACAAAAAAGAGAAATTTAAAATGTATACTGATACCCCTTCCTGTGCGAGTCCGACTCGCACTTTGCCGATTTTTTAGCTCATTTTATATGCTTTGTCTGCATCTAACTGCTGATCACTGGCTTCGAAGCGAAAGCGAAGAGGACAACACTAACTTTGTCTTAAAAATTAAAACATTTAAGCTAGTCATAACAAACAGGACTTTGATGTTTGAAATTATTTTTCATATTGAATTTCGTTTACTATTTAGCTGTATTTTCCTTTAATTCACACCGTATGATTACGCTAAATAACGTACAAATGATTAAAGTATCTCATCAATTCACCATACAAAACTTTTCTTCATGGAAACTTCTCTCAGTATTTTCTAAAAAGCTACCGTTTTGCTCTATCGCGCTCCGGCTATTTCGATCCTCTCCTCTTCTCTGTTGGGAAAAAATATGGAGTCCTTATTATAGCCATAATATACCTAAGCAGAGTGTACAATGGCCGGCTGACGGCCTTAATTTTCTAAGCATTATTTATGTTGGGTGTCTTTTCTAAGGCTTAATAACTTGTCGCTCCTGTGACGTGAATGATGACGGAGTCATAATTTAGAACGGGCTATCAAGCAATTTTAATTTATTTTTATAATATGTTTTGTTAACTCAATAAAGGTTTTAGTTCTCGTCGCTTAGTGAAAATAACATAAGCGAAATTTTATACATTTTGATATGTATGCTTTTATATGGATTTCCTATAGACAAATTACTGATTCTCCTTTACATTTTTGCACAAAACATTATATATCGGAGTTTATAACATAGTGGTATAAATTAATAATTAGGCGGGAAACGCTGCTAGTGGTTAGGTGAACTAACGCCTATCTAAGTTCTGCAACATAAACCAAAGAACGAGTATTAAATTTCAAAGGCACTAATCTAATTTGAAAACCATTTCAAAATAAGAAAAACTTTAGTAATATCGCAACGATTGAGGCGGCAATTCTCCTTGTCGGAACTCCACCATGGGACCAGGAAGCAAGAGCCCTTGCGGCTCTTTATCAGTGGAACAAGGAGGCGCGGGAGTTGTGTGGGACTCCTAAGATTAGATAGGAATCCCCCATCGATTGGTTCGACAGGAATAACGGAATTCTCTCACACCGGCTAACGCAAGTGATCACTGGGAAAGGATGTTTCTCAAAGAAAGGAGCCAATGCTTGAGTGCCACCACTGCGACAGCTGAACCGTGGACATGAGCAGAGGCGAGTTTTCGTGGCTGCCATCGGAGTGGGTATTCGGTTACATGATTGCGGATATAGGACCGAATAAGAGTGCATGGAATTCTGCACTTTCCTTCTACGAGCAAGCTATACTTGCAAAGGAGATGGTGGAGCAGGAGAGACTTAGAACTTCCGGTCCACTCAATTCGGAAAAGTTTCCGGTATAGTAGATGATTCAGGCGCCAGAAATCGCAGAACCGTCTTGCAATAAATATATCGTTGGCCGAGTATATAATAGTTGGTCGAGTATATAATATGTCTTAAATTTAAACATCCGTAATCTGTGACGATTCTCACCTTACAGGTCTTAAGTAATTTCTTTGAACTGATAAAACTTGCGTCGACATCATATTAACTCTTATAGCTATTAGTGTTGTAAGAATATTTTTATGAAATGTACAATTATATGAAAATATTAGGTATATGAGATTATATACATAGTATTTTGATATGCTTATATACATAATATTTTGATGTAATTGTACATTTCAATGGTTTCATTTAAATATATTTTAATACCAACCAAATAAACTAAAAAAACCTTATCAGTATTAAAATGTTGTTTGTTTTAAATTACTTCAGTCAATAGTTTAGCTTCATCTACATAAGTCATAAAATAAAACAAGGTTTAAAAAATGGCCGCAAGGAAATAAATTATGAATTATATAGCAACATTCATTTTTCTTTCCTTTTTATTAAATTATGAAGATATTCAATTTTTTATCATACTACCCAAAGAGATCATCATTAGAAATAATTGAGGAAAATATGTTGTTTGTATTGTAGTTGCTAACGAGCTGGAAGCGAATCTTATATAATTACGTATATCAGTATCAGCCATAAAAGTATATATTAGGATAAATCAGATTACTCGGGGAAAATATGACATATTATCATAATGTCATCATTATTTAATGTTTTATGTTCAATCGTGATTTATTTATAGCAAGATATATATATATATATAT
>PKRV01000060.1:268503-280503 GCA_003709505.1 Hyphantria cunea
ATATATATATATATATATATATACTTTTTTTGTAAATACATACATATTATACATAGAAAACACCCAAAGTCCGAAACAAATATTTGCAGATCATACAAACATTTGGTCCGACCCAGGATTCGAACCCGAGACCTCATGGACAGCAGTCGCGTACGCTACCACTGCGCCGCCGAGGCAGTCATATATGTATACACGGTATTTATACCAAAATATATTTTTAAACAATTTTTGTCGGTCTGTCTGTTTGTTTCGGCTAATCTGTGGAACAGTTGGACCGATGTCGACGAGTTTTTCACACACACTATTTTGTAGACCAGCTTTGCCCCACGGTGTTACGCGCGGTTGTTGTTGTACATCTACAACCGCGAGTAACACCGCGGGACTAAGCTTATCTATAAATAAATCATTTAAATGGTGACAGAAGTGGGTTAATTATGCAATAATTATCGTATGAAATAACTATTTTACAGAAAAACCATTAAAAATGCCGGTTGCCACTAATAAGATTATCACCACTGAATGTGTGAAATACAGAGATAAGATTTCGATTACGTCTATGGTATAAACGCGGGTAGAGCTGCGAGGCTCAGCTAGTTTTAAAAATAAAGGTAAAGTAGTTCTCGTCTAAGTTTTGTGCTCGATAAAGATTGAGATAGAGACAATAATCTAACGATTATATGAGCCTTTAGATACAAGTTCAAACTTTTACAATTTACTTTTAAATAAGAGGCTCATATTCTTGCAATATTTTAAGTCAGAATTTCAATTCAAAGTTGTGCAGTCATTTTGACCTGCACGGACAAAATTCTTGCGAAAACACTCCTAGCCATATAATGATGCAAAATAAAGACTAGTCTGAACGTGGGCTATTTTCTATGTTGATATAAATATTTATTTAGATTTTTTCGAAACTAGAAAAATTGTATTGTCCTCGTGAAACCAGACTGTATTTCTTGGTATTACAAACACCATCTCATGGTAATATCGAGCAGATACCGGCAGTTTTCTGAGTTAATCTCAATATCTTAGTAACTAAAAGAAAACATTATTATATAAGGGGTAAAGTAGAGCCACGCTTGTGTGTTTGGCTTCGGTGGTTGGAGTACTTTCTTCTTCTGAAGGTTTTAAGATAGTATCAGCCAGACTTGAAAGAGTAAGAGAAAAAATAAAGTAAAAAAGTATTATACAAGGAAATATACTCAATGAGTACGAAAGACAAAATTGGAAATAATCTTTGAAATTCCTTATTATTATTCAACGCATTTATCTTTTAGACATGATCATAATAATATGAACACGTCGTTTAAGATTACATACTTGTTTTCCACCCCACATTACGGGTCGTACTCCGACATAATATATTTTTGGCACTCTCAATATAGAATGTGTTCAAAAGGACCAATTTCAACAAAGTTCGTTCAATATTATCGTTAGAGTGAAATGAAGCTTACTGTATTGTTTTGTTCACTTTGTGATATTGGACATGTTCAAAACTATTAATGTTACAAGTGTAGCCTAAAAATTCTTCTTATGGTTTTTTTCTAAAAAAGGTAGGCGATGCTTTCTAATCCATTTGGAGGCCTATTTCTGAAATATGTGAAAAATGCATTTAACAAGGCAAAAAGTCCAGAAAATTATCTGATAACACATTTGGTTTTGTACAAATTTATATTGCATGTATCACCCGAGCTTTTAAAATGTATCCATTGATACCTCAGTTATCAAAAATCGGCTTAGCACCTTAGACATAACAATGGAATATACAAGCTACAAAGACTGCCAAATATTACCCTTCCCTTTGACTTCACCGTAGGCGGGCTAAAATACAGATCAATAAGATGCAAATTATCTGTTACTGAAAAATGAGAAATTGGTCACATATCGAATGTAGTCAGAATTAAGTTATAAGTTTTTTCATTGCGGAAAAAAATCTCTATTCAAATCTATAAGTCAAACTATCTATAAATCAACATGGACGCTAATGAAACTGCACATAGTGCACATAACAGCTATTATATGATATTATGGTACACATATACCTAAAATATACATTTTGGTCGCGTTCCCGTAAGTATCCCAGCTCTCCAATTATTAATATACTGAACTTCCCACTATTAAGTATTGAGAATTTAAAATAAACAGAAATGGGAGTTATAATTAGGGGGGGTTAAATATGGGAATGGGAATATTTAGAATATGTTAAAAGAAAAAAAAAATGAAGGAAGAAATTGAAGGAATCAGATATTGCCTAAACGAATAGATTTTAAGATTGGGTACGATTATTGACAGCGGATTAAGTAGGGTTCCATACCTCTAATTGGAACTGAAATAATAAATCAGACCCAATTGTTCATTACCATCAGTCCCATTTCATTTTCATCTTACTTCAAGTCCTATTGTACCTATAATGAAATCAAGAAATTGTGTTACAAGAAATTTGTATTGAACCTTTGAATATCTTCTAACAGACAGTAATTATATTAATTCTAAACTTCAGAATTAGATTCTAGAAAATAAATAATGTAGCTACTTATTTTAATGAAAAAAGTACTCTCAATTCAGAAAAAATCTTAGGAGGAAAAGTCAAACAAGATAAATTATATCAAAAATAAACAAATCTTCAGTATCAAAGAGGTTGACAATGTCGAAGGCTCTCTTAAATACTCTTCATTGAATCGATTTTTATACCGTATTCAGCGTTAAACCAAGTATTCTTGACCTTTTTTAAAAAAGGGTTTGACCTCTTTTCAATTTAATAACATAGATTTTTATTGAAACTTTCCGGTCATATGTTCACTGTCTCGGAAGATGTAATGACCAATTAGTGTTTCAATACAGATAATTCTCTGATAACTAGTTCGGAAGTTTCTTAAAACAGCCTATAGTAAGAGAAAGTAACATTAGGTGTCAGCCGTAGCTGCAGTTATACCAGCATGAAACAAAACTTATAAATTAAGCTACAAGCTAATATTAAAATGTTTAAAAACTCAAGCACTTAATCGAATAATCGTACGCCTTACATCATTTTGGATTAAAGCTGGAGGGCCAATATTTACCAAACATAGCTAAAAACCACTTCAAGGAAACTGGCTTTCAAATGAAAAAACTGTATTGAAATCGGTTCATCCGTTTGAGTGCTACGACCGACATATGGACGTCAAAGTTATAACACCCCTCTTTTTGCACCGAGGGTAAAAAGTTGCTTCTGTAAAAATAATATTGTGTACTAAATCTTGTTATTTTAATAGTATTGACAATTGACACAATAATAATCTGCTTAGTATTAAGTACGAAAATTAACGTTTAAAGTTGTTGAAAATTTTGTAAAACAACCATAAAGATAATTTGATCCTAATGTTCTCAATTAAATAATATGGCTAAACACCGATGTTCCGAGTCTATCTGGGAGCCGATCGGATCCAATAATTGTGCGAGTACGAGTGAACACGACCGAATCAATTTGTCAAATTGCACCCAAATGTGGCCAATAAAGGACGCTTGTAACGAGCTTTTGGACATGGAGGACTATTCTGAAATTTTCTAGATTATACTCAATGGTTTTCGTACGGATTGTAACGTCGTAATTTCATCATTCTTCGTTGTACTATTATAACTTTTATTTTTATAGTCATTGGTCTAGCGGTTGACGTATGTGAATGCCAATCAAGAGGTCTCGGGTTCGAATCCTGGGTCAGGCCAAAAGAGTTAATCAGTTTTTCTGATTAAAAAAATACTTAATAACAACTCCGAGTTTGTAACTTGGGGTCTGAACCCCTCGGGGGGCAGGTAGACCTGGTCCTGCACCTGAGCTCACCCCGGTCTTATGGGTTAGCCGTCCCATCGGATAGTGAGAAAGAGGGAGCAGAATGTGCACTTACGTTTACGTACAAACTTGTGCACTATAATATCACCTTCATAGAGTGGCCGTCGTGGCCGTAATCGGCTAGGAGAACATCATTAAGATTGTTTTCTTTATTACACATTATCATCATTATACACTTAATAAATATTATCATCATCAGCCTTTAATGGTTCACTGTTAGAAATAAACTTTACTTTATTAATGATTTTTAATTTGCTATATCATGCTGGCCGGATTGGTAGATATGTTTTTTTTTTTAAACTCTTCTTCTTTTAGAACTATTGTCATGCATAGCTTGTTCCTTTAATCAGCTCTCCCGACAACATACGGGTGCTGACATGTTGTAAACAATTTCTCGCGATACTTTACTCACCACTTTACAAAATGCTATAAAACATTATTTGTTTTGTATCCCATACCAATACATACTGTAACATACTTGAATTCCTGGGATCTTTAGACTCAGTAAGAGAGTGTTCGAAGAATTTCAAGGAGTGTTTTCTGTATATACAGGAGTTGAGTTTGTTTAATTGCGCCTATTTTTTTAAGTGAGGCTTAATAATTGTGAAAACAAATTCAATTATAATCATTTCTTTCTGCGATTTCTGGTAACTTTAAAACATTGATTTCAATAGTAGTTAGAAATAATAAATTATATCTCATGAGATATTTCATATTCGGACCGGCCTGAGATTGCTCTTAAGTTAGGCAGCATCTCTCTCGTATAAAACTGACCAGAGTACTAACGAATATATCATTGTAATTGAAGGTTGAATCAAAACCAATTATTATGTTAATAACTAATTTAAGTGTCCTGGTTGAGTTTATACAACAGCACTAGACACTGACTTAGCAATAAATAGTCTAAGATCAGATAAACTATATTTCCACACAATATTTAAAAGTCTAGTAGCTTTATTCAATAAAAAATATATTTGATTTTGAAATTATCAGAAAGGAAGAAGTTTACACTTTCATAATTAAGTATATCATAGATAAAAAGATTAAAAATATTCAAACGATCATTACATATAATGTACTTTAGAATAAACCGATAAAATGTACGCAGCACGACTCCAATAAAATGACCAAAATTGGACAACTTGTAACTGTCATGGCGGTTAAATGTTCCTTTATTGATAATCCTTGCAAAGGTCTCCCGGGCACGTTGATTATAAATAGAAGGATTTAATTGTCCAAGTTTCAGGATCCCCGATGGCACAGGTCTTTGAGTAATCTAGTTAAATGGGCTTCAGTTTCGTAAACGATGATTCGATGATCACTTTGCCTGATTATAGTATTGATGGATCAACTACATAGGCTCGAATACTAAGCATAAAGAGTCAAAGGATAGTTTATTAATTATGTTACAACTATGGTGCAGTATACATATGTTTACAATAGTTTACATAAATAAATACACGTTAATGCATATTTTATTTTATATCTTATTTCATACTTTTTTTTCCTTTTACTTGTTCTTCCTTTAGGCTTACAATATTTATTTAGTAAATGTGGTAAACATGTTAAAAATTTTAAGCAGTCAAGTTGTCGTGACTTAGTTGCTGTTGTAAGCCTCAGTATAGATGAGTTTTCGATTCTATCTTTTTCTTGTTGCCATAGAAACAACTTCCAACGCTTAAATTACAAATAAAAACAAAATTGTAACAAGCTGAACCAGCCTCTAATTTACGTAACATCGATGAATGTTTTCTTCTGAAATTCCGAAAACACTATCCCACGCACAAACGAAACACGGTTAAAAACAGACTCAACCAAAATTTTTAACCGTTTATCACTGTAATAAATTTAAAAAGAATATAAATTTCAATGTAACTGACTCGAAAGTCGTTTGGTATCGCTTAGAAAGCTGTTTACCCAGTAAAGGGAAGTCGTAAGCGATACCATCATAATATATTCCTAAATAGCACCATTGTATTTGAACTTAAGATGCATGGTGATCCGTAGATTGGCGACAACTTAAATTTTATTACGCTCTGCTAACGACCGAATGTCGCTCGATATTAACCGATACTTTCTTTACTTCCTGTCTCAAACGGGGTGTGAATCCCGGGAGAATGATTCCCGATTTCCCCCAAACCCAATGTCCGGAGACTAGATTTTGGGTTGAGTTTGGCGGAAAATCGGCGATAACCCAACCCATTCATTAAGCGGTGAATTAACTAATTCCTGCTTTTATCTATGATAATATACGCCTTTTTTTATGGAAATGATGGTAGTCATCGTTTTGCTTGGCTTTTTTGTCAGAATTGCGTACTGAGGTTGTTGGCGGCGGATTTGTATAACAACTAACTTTTTAAATTCATGAATACCGGAATTGCCTGTCGCTCCAACTTTAATAATTTCAAACGTCATATTTCTTATTTATTTATTTAATAATATATGTTACGATATTTCAAAATATTCCTGTGCAGAAAAAGGGGGATCGTAATAAAATGGATAAACAGAAAATTCTATAAATACATTTCGATGAATATATTGAAAAAAATGTAGCCCATTCTCATCTCTAGATAATCCAAAATATTTTTATTGAATATTGGTTGGAATAATTGAAAATACTAAAATTAGATTAAGACGGATTTGGTAGTTAGATATTAAACAGTTTCAATTAAAATCCATCAGTTTGGCCACGTTAATGGATTTCAGTTAACGTATGCTTATGTTAATCTAGGATATAATCCTATCTCTATGCAGAGTTATTAAAATTGAGTTGTTGGAGGGGATCAGGATTAAACTATCTGTTGAGAGAGGTAAACATCGTAAGCTTTCACGTTAGATAACGTTACTAGGCCTATACTGGAATATGTGATACTGTTTTTTTAATATGATTTCAATATGATATTTTGAACTGATTACTGAACTAGGTGAGATGGTTTTTCTCGCCAGAGCATCTATGTTTTCTTTACAATACCCAGGTACACTTGTGCGTATAGTAATTTTCTCATGTTTGCAATGTATCCTCACGATATTTGCTTGACGCTGTTGATTAGTTGCAGTCCGAATTATCGTCAGTTCCGAATCCATTGAATGTCTCGAGCCTCTGTGTCTGATGTTGCCTCTAATGATCTATCGCTTTTATCATGGACAGTGTTCTGAAGAGCCCTTCCAACTGGTCTCACCTTCTCTTCCTCTTCAGGACAACATATGCTGACCCTGAAAGTCATTATTTCAGAGTGGTAGAAATACGCTCATGAACTAAATGTTTCGGCTCTTCCATTAATATATAGCTATCACATTACACTCATACTGAACGTCAAGTCATTTCAGTGCGGTGTGAAAAGCATCTTACTAAGTTGCTATAGGGTGAGTGGGTGTTGCATTATCTACATTCGCAATAAATATGTGCCCCCCACCATACCAATTACATACCATACTAAGTTACTTTGGAAAGCTTCATTGAATAAAAGAAAATACTGATTTTCAATGTTAAATTGGTTAAGCATCTATAACAGAAAACCACCCGTCTCTCACTAATTCTCAGAGAAATGTCTTATATTTATCAGGCACTGTAGTAATTACTTATAATGATAAAATCAATATTCTCGTTTATTTGACCTTTAAGTAATACTCGTCTCCTAAAATGAGAATGAATAAATCGAATTTAATATTTAATCAAATTTGAGCTACCAGGTTGCATAGTAACATTGCTTGCGGTCATCTTTATGAGATTCTGATTTTCCACCACTACAAGTTTATGTTGACTGTGTTAATTGATTATATCTATATACTTACATACATTTACTTATACTTGAGGAATGAGGCATATAATTTATAAAAAAAAACTAGTAGCTAGTCATTTCGAAATATGAGCCCAATTTGTGCAACAGAACCTTTTGAAATATATGCACATTGTTTCTAGTCCCTATTTTGACACAATATCTTGAATTAGGTTGAAATACTGTAACTTTTCCCATAATCGTAATAAGCGTGATTATCTTTGACATTTTCAATTTCAACTTCACCAGTTTGCGTCAATGAAACAGAATTTACATTTACTGTTCTACTTTCCACAGGTTTAAACAAAACATTAAAACTTTTATATACTTATTAAGTAAATAAGAACTTCGAAAATGAGACAATAAGGCTCCAGCAGAAATAAATTGGGTTATTATAATGGTAAATTGTTCTCTCCCACACAATTGTCTGATCCCAAACTAGGGAGCGCCTGTACTATATCTAGTATTTAGTCTCCTGATAAGAAAGACCTGTAGAATACGTTTACTCTTACGAATATAGACACTAAATAAATAGTAAACGAGTAAAGTATGGAAGAAAAAAGAAATTGCACCGACCCAAAATAAATGTAGGGAAAGGTGATAGTTATGATAATAATGGTATATATTTATATGTTGTTACAACCAGACACGGAACAAAATAATTTGATTGAACAATAATGATATTTCAATGAGCAAAAATGAAGATCACTGATCATTGTTTCAAGTCAGTCAAATTTTCCTGCTCACTTTCAGTGACTTATTGCAGTACTGTCAATTTTTAAACTTCTTTGAATATTGCTTACTAAGTCCTAATTTTATTAACCATAAATAATACTCTGTATAATTGAAACAAAGGCAATGCAAATATATTTAGCTTTAGTTTAGTTAGCGGTGGGTTAAAATCGATAAGGTAGTGTTGACGCAGAAAGCTCGATCAATTAGTCATTGAATAACGTACCTTATTGCATTATCCTATAGGACGTGCCGACTTCCCTTATCCATCTCTACAAACCAATTTGTACTGTAATCATTATATGGTCGACTAAATTTAGTAGTCCTTTTGTAGATATTGGTAGTCAGCTTTGATTAAAAACGGCATTTCTAAATTTGGTTCCTACAATATTAAGCCTATTTTTTGCCATGGTATATATTTTTTGCCCGTCTGACTCGATCATAGTGATTCCACGTTCAAACAAAAAACTATTACATTTCACCCAATTCAGAGGTCATTGAAAGTAAATCAAACGATACATGACAATAACTGTACAAACAATACTCAATAACGACCACGACTGAATGACAATTTGAGTTAGTAATTAAGATACTCAGATTTTTATAAGAATGCTATTTTCTTTATATTGATTGTAAATAACTAACTAGAAGAATAGTAATCAGTCAGTGTTATTTACAAAACAAAAGCGACACAGTTATAGAAATATAATAAACGTAATGGTCGGCTTTATCGATAATATATTGTCTTCCAGTCAACCTTTGGATGAACAATAGAATAATGATTTGCGTGGGTTTATTTGCCGTCAAAAGGTCAAAGATCTTTTAGGCTTTATATAAGTATATAACAAGTGATATTAATGTTTATATTCATATATAATAAAAAGAATATTAATTCAGTTACCGCAATCCAATCTGGTCCATGTATATTATAATCTCAGTAGCTCCCTGGACACTAATTTTGTACACTGTAACTGAGTTAAATCACGTAACAAATTAGGTCATCCTCGGGCCGTGACGGATCTGTATAACATTAGCGCATTTGCTTCATTTTATATTTTATTTCAAATTTAAAATAATAAATTTAAAATAAAATCTATAGTTAGCAATCGAGTTATTCGATAGCCTGAGATATAAAGCTACATTTCAACGTAATCAAATTACTTTGCTCAAATCCGGTATGTACGGTGTTCTATGCTCTAAAATGTATTTTTAACAAGGGAAACGACTTAGTTTGGTCAGATGTATGACACCAAGATACCTCACTCAAGTTTCACCGACTGAGCGAGTTAGCCAAAAGTTCTGGGTATACTTTGACTCAACGGTTGGTTACGGACTTATAACTCTTGGGCTGCAGGTGCCGGTATTCTACGACTGCTTCGGTGGCGCAGTGGTAGCGTACGCGACTGCTGTCCATGAGGTCTCGGGTTCGAATCGTGGGTTGGATTAAATGTTTGTATAATCTACAAATATTTGTTTCGGAGTTTGGATGTTTTCAATGTATAATATGTATGTATTTACAAAAAAAAGTAGTTATGTATTTATATCAGTTCTCTAGTGCCCATAATACAAGCTCCGCTTAGTTTGGGACTAGATGGCGTTGTATGTTAGATGTCCGAAATATTTATTTATTATTAATTTATTCACTCATCATACTCAATTACCCTTATACCATAATCAGGCTAAGTGATAAGTTGCACAATCACTATACATTTAGGATAAATTTGGCTACTGTCTCCCGACTAACCGGGATAGTTGACGCTCCATAAGGGAGACCTTGGCTAAACAGTGGACGGCGAAAGGTTAGTATAAAATAAGTTTATATTTAAAACAAGTTTCAAAAAAAAATTAAGTGTATGCTACTTTGTTTCTAAAGTAAATGTAGGTGGATTGTTTTTTACTATTGTAATAATTTTAGCAAAAACGCCTATATTAACTGACCAAGAAAACTAGACAAGTTACACTGGTCAAACGGTTCTGATAACTATTATTGAAAAAAATTTAACATGTTTTCTTCTCTTTCCATCACTTCTTCTCAGATCCAGCTCCCTTTATCCGAAAATAAAAAAATAAGCAAACAAATAAGTATACAAAAGCTTTACAAAACATTACTGCGAATTGTATTTTACATACAAACAATAATCAACGGAAACAAACAGTGGTACAAAAATCAAGCCACATATTTTCGGATCGAAATCCCTTTGAAACCAACCAGTTTCATTTGAAATTTAAAATGGACATTTTGAAAGCTACTTCGGCGAGCCTTATCTTGCGTTTGGCTAGCATATGAAGAATAACTGAAAAGCACGGCGGTCAGCGGTCATGTTTTACACCGCGACTACACAAATATTCACATCGGTGCCCACTGTATCAGAAAGTCATACGTTGTGCGGTTACTGGTACAAGAGAAAGCGGTTCGGATACAAATATCCTATCAGTTTTTATGTTTTATTTATTAAGTTTGTGATAAGTGCACTATGCGAATTGATTACAATTATATTTAAATGTGTATATTAAATTTAAATGTGTCTTTACGATGATTTGGAATCATATTTTAAAGTGGGAAGGCGTAATGAATATTAGTTATTTTGTAATACAAGAAAAAAAATAGTGCAACACTATACTTAAATGACTTAAATATCTCCTTCAAGATGAATACCTTGTGCACAAATACGAGCATTAAAATTTATATTAATAGATAACATAATTTTAAGCAGACTCGATGGTTTATTTACTCAATTATAAATATTAATACAATAAATGCACAAGTTTTCTTAGACCATAGTCACGGGCTGACCACAGACAAAAAATTACGGCTTAAAATACCTTTTGATAACGTTTATCCTCGTAAAATTATTATATTATTATATTCCCGAATATTCAAAAGTAAGCACTTTTAAATTGAAAAGGTGAACAGCTCGCTTATACATTGTGGCAAGCACAAAATAGTAGCGAAACCATTCGTCCGTGAACCGATATGAGACGAAGTTTGAATTGCAAAACTAAGCGAGCCTCGAATGTTGCATTTTATTCCGCGAACACGTCAATACACATACTTCTATTGTTTTATGTTCAAGTTGCACTATTTTTGAATCAAGGATGCGGAAATATATTTTGTTCGGTACTATTTCATGTTTATCATATAAAATTATCTGTTAATCAAAGTATTATTACTAATCACATATTATCATATACAAATACATACTCAGGCAGATGTGTGGTTTCTGTACTGCTTTTGTTTTTGTTTTCTCTTTTGGTTAATTATATAGTTTTTTTTTGTAAATGACATACAAGAATCTATGTAGTGTAAAGCGAAGATACTGGTCCCTGAAATACAGTTTATACTAGTTCAGGGGCCAGATAATTCACATTTAATGTATTTAACTTTGTGGAATAAATAAATAAATTATTGCGTATGTGTGTCTTTAAATTAAAACAGTGATAAACATTTCAATGAATGAGTGGTACCCATCAGAGACCTAACCTCCTCCTTACCTGAACCGGGGGGAACTCAATACCCGCCAATATTTTTATAGTTGCGGGGGACTATATAAGCACTCGTGCAACGATAAAAAAAACACCCTGACTCAGAACAACAATTCGTGGATCTCACATTTCATTTCATTTCGTCTCATGTGGGGTTTGAACTTACGTATATATATATATATATAT
>PKRV01000060.1:280733-322241 GCA_003709505.1 Hyphantria cunea
TATATTTATATAGATACATAAATATATTTTGATTATCAATTGACATTACTGTGTGTATCGTGTATCTAGGAATAATTATGTTGTGTGTGTTATACACAACACTTATTAACAAGCTTTTATTTAGTTTCACCTGTCCCGATGTTTGTCTGTAATCAAATCTTGCAAGTTAAATTTGATCCACTTCCTGATATCGGATTGAACTGTAATTTGAAATATACCTTTAGTAGCAATTATATATTACAAGTATTATTATTAATCCAAAATGACCGCCATTACAAAATGGCGGCTTACATATTTCAGAACGACCCACGCAATACGGGTATCAAATGAAAAGGCTTAATTTTTTTTGTTATTAACAAGTAATAAAAGGATGTTTTTAAAAAAAAACCTTTTAAATAAATCACTTGTTTTCCAATATTACAAGTACTATAATTAGAAGCAATTTAGTAAGATGATTTTAAGTGTTGGTTTTACATAATCCCTCAAGTGCCACTCAAGGCTCCAAAGATTTTCAATAGTGAAAGCTTTCTAGCTTCCCTTTGGGAGAACAGGCGAGATTACAATTTGCATTGGTAATAACAATTATTATTTACTAAGTTCCCACGATGTAATTTTGAATGCTTTTGTTCTAAAATCCAGTTTTAATAATATGGGAATTGGCAACATCAATGTTCATAAAAACACTCCAAGTCTCATTTACAATTTTAATTCACCCTGTGGGGTAATAAAACTTCCATAAAGCTATTAATTTATCATTTCTAACATAAGACAAGTGCACAAGTGTGTTGTCACTTTTAAATTTTCCTCTCAGGATTTGAGAACGACTCTTTCACGGTTGCTATTCTCACCTACAAAATGATAATAAAATAGGAAGTGACTCACGTCTGTCCAGTGAAACATACTCATTTTACACTTAACTCTACAAGATTATAATGGAGATAGAGCAATAAGAGATTTTTACCACGTTTTTGGTCTACATTAACGAGAGCGACATTTGGGCATTTCGATAATGAAGGAATGGAACTTCTATCTACGATAGGAGTTCATAGAAGGAGAAGAATAAAAAAGGGTTTTCGTACACTTTTCAAAGGGAATTCCGTAAAAGCCGGCATGCATTTCACTTAACGGTTACAGCTAGCGGTTCAGAGTTTCGAATAATTATTTAATTCATCTGAGTCATACGAATGGTGGCATTAGATGAAGATTTCATTTTTTGCACCTTCGCACAATTGAATAGACCTTTTATGATCATACTTATAGACAAAGTACTTGTTAAATAGTGTTGTGGTAGTTTTCCTAGAAGAAATATTCATATATTTTATTATTACTCCGAACTCCTTAGAAGCTGGTTGTCATGTGAAAATTATAGAGATATTCTTTGGAAATTGAAAGCCACTATCATGTTGAACAGGTATTGGAATTCAGTAAAAAAATTGCTGGAAGACGTGACTCTTGATAGATAGATAGATATATATACATATATCTGCAAGGCTGCTCTTATACATAAGTAATGAAATGAGGTGTTAAAAAGTTATTAAAATGCACAAACTAGGTTTTACAAGCTTCTGCTGTAAATGTCAAAAATATCTTTATTATATAAAATTCCTAAAGAGTTGTTCGAAATAGTATTTTCTCAAACAAAACCAGCAAACAGAATAATTCTTCATGTAACGTCCTATACACATATTATAATAATTCGGAAATTACTAGCGTCGAAGCAACTCCAGCCGTAATCAATCATGCTATGCTGAGATGTTTGTTTTCTCACCCCATGACACTTAGCGAGAAGCAAAGTAAATTCAATCTTATCACTTAACTTTAAAGTCTCTATTAAGAACCAGAAATGAAATATATGTCGAAGATTTACAACTTCATCACATTAAATAATGTTATTATATTCTGAAGCTCACTATTTCAGCGGATACACCTAGTTCGCGAAGTTTTACCCTAAGTATGTTTAGCAAAATCTTGTCGGAATTTTCACTAAAGATAGTTTGTGGAAAACACAATTTATTTCGTTCTTGTAAATTAAAAATGATTGAATCAAGCAAAAAAATCTTGGGAGAGATTTACTTTAAGTACAGATAAAATTAATAGGTATCTCGTACTGTCCTGCAGTCTACAGTCCATTAAGCAGTTTGGATTGCATCCAAGGATGGATGCTCTCTAATCACCACACTTGGCACTTGGATTGTGACAGCAGTATATTATAATTTTATTCAGTAGATCCTGTTGTTTAGTTGAAATACATATTTTTTCGAAAATTTTGTATATTATTCATATTAATATAAAGATTAAGTAATATTCTTAGACTGAGCATAAAATGAAAATATCATTTGAAAATGAATATTGAAGTGATTGTAGTACAATGATAAGATTCCTTACAGGAAACCTCTTATGATATATATAGTGAAAGTAATTAAAAGTATCAGACGACATACATAGACTGCCTCGTTGGTCTAGCGGCTAGCTTATGCAACTGCCAATCAAGAGGTCTCGGGTTCGATTCCTAGGTCGGGCCAAGAGTTCTTGGGTATTCCTTACAAGCAGTAATTCTTGATAGCAGCCCGGAGTATGAAAGTTTGGTGTTGTTTCCTGCCCGTGCCTTAGAACGCACGTGAAGCCATCGGTCCCGGTCGTCATGAACATCTATGGCAATTGTTATTGGAATGTAAGTGCCCTCAAATATACAGACAACTTTTTTTTTTTATTTGTGGAAACCCCCTCGGGCCTTCACCCCACCGGGATTAGCGGCGGGGCGGTGTGTTGGAATCGAACCGACTAAAACCACACGGTGTGCCACTCTGCGCCTGAGACGGGAGGAATCTGGGAACCGCTTTCTTACGCCATCCGGACCCCTCCAAGCGCCAGCCCGCACTGAAGCGGGCACCGTCTCCTGATGTTAAACTCTCAAATTAGGCGACGTACGGCATACGCGTCGCCCCTCGCGGTTGGCCTGTGAAGCAGATGGTCGCGGCCGCGGTAAAACTGCTCTCGCCGTCGGCCATGGAGCGTACGACGGCGGATACTTCATCTGGGCCCGATCCGGTACGAGGACCGAGTTGACCACTATGGAGGCGCTGGGGGGCGGCCCACGTCGGGGCCCATGGAACAACAGGGCCTCCATCTTGTCCAGGGCCACCCGCAAGCCCAGCGCCTCGATGCGCCCGACCACCAGAGAGACACCCCTGGTGGCCAGGCACGCCGCCTCCTGGAAGTTCCCCGGGCTGTGACCAATCTGTCATCGGCGTAACAAATTACGCCCAGCCCGGAGGGGAGACGCTCTTGAAGGACCCAGTCGTATCCCACGTTCCACAGGAGTGGTCCTAGGACAGACCCCTACGGAACGCCGCACGACATGGGTCGCCGTCTCAAGGCGCCATCTCGATCCTCGTACACGACGGTACGCTCCTCCAAA
Organism: Hyphantria cunea; assembly: GCA_003709505.1. Classification (NCBI taxonomy): domain Eukaryota; kingdom Metazoa; phylum Arthropoda; class Insecta; order Lepidoptera; family Erebidae; genus Hyphantria; species Hyphantria cunea. Next base: position 284,152 of record PKRV01000060.1, read on the forward strand.
TAGTCTGCCACCAGTCGCTTCAGGTACTCAGGCACCCCGTGGTACTCGAGTGCTTCCCTGATGCAGCTGAATGGCAGACTATTAAAGGCGTTGGCGATGTCCATAGATACCGCCAATACCACGCCGCCACAGCTCACAGTCTCTTCGGTCACGGCCCTCAGGTGCATCACGGCATCGACCGTCAAACGCCCCTCTTGGAACCCGACTTGGGCGTCCGACAGGTCAGGGCCCACCTCGCTGAGGTGCCGGGCGATGCGGGCAGAGATCACCCTCTCGAAAAATTTGCCCGCCTCGTTCAGCAGCACAATGGGCCTGTAGGCCTCAACCAAATCGTTAGGGCGTTCCGGCTTCCTCAATAGGACCCACCACTTCAATCGCTAGGCCAACCGTGCAGTCGTGTTAGTGATCCTCGAGAGGCAGCCAGTTTATTTCCCGACTTCCAGAAGAAAAGCATTTTAGAGTAGAACAGGTAAAGTACGCAATCCTACCCGATCGATTCCATGACTCTGGTCTCATCAGCATGAGAAAGTCCATTTAAAAATTATAAAACAAATTCTCACTTTTGTGAATAGCTTCACTTGCGTGTATGTCGATTGTTGTATTAAAAAGTCCTTATGTCCTTCGTCAAGTATGAATAGTAACATGCGTAACATTCAGACAGATAAAGCTACTTTTATATTTACAATATTATCTAAGATTTTGTAGAGGAATTAGTCAATATTTCCTTATTTATACATTTGATACTCCCTGATCAATGTAATGACTCTTAAGAAAATGGTATACCTTTTAAGGCAACGGAGTAAGGAGATACGCAACGACACTAATTTGTGTTTGTCTCGACGAATAATTAGATTATAGGCTCAGGCTGCATTAGCCTGTCCACTTCGTTGGCGTAACGAGCGACGCGCAAACTAAATTATCTGATGAACTAATTAAAGCCCGGATAGAAAGTGTACTTCGGAAACAACAAGTGAAATCCCGGGGATGTTTCCAATGTCGTGTTCAAAACAGTGGTTTATATTTCTAATAACATCGGTCACTTGTTTGGTAAGTTTAAGGTTTTGACTTTGAGTGATTGACAGAATTGCTTTACTAAATTTAATATTATATTACAAACTGCGACTATAACAAATTAAGCACACTGTAAAAATCTTTTTTTGAACCTCTGTGTAGAAAAGTAACACGTAAAGTTTTGATTTACGTTCAAAACAAACTTAGGGTACTGTATTGGGACCTTTACTTCGTTACCAGAAAGAAAATTCCTTCAGATTTAGACTTCTCTCATGATTAAGTATTTTTTTACGGTGAAATCTATTAGCGCATAAGTCTTATAGAGTTTACAGTTAATACTTTTTACTATAACTTTCATGACACTACTTATCATTTTTATTCAAGTTGATTATAACAGGGATGGTTTGTGAGAGTGTGAATGCATGTTTGCTAGAGCTTCTTTCAATTATTTATTTCAAGCTATTATTTCATTTTTGTTCAGCTAAGGTATTGGTTTTTTTCTACATCCTCATAAAAAGACAATAAAGTTGACAACGTGTTTTTCGACGTAAACTTGATGGGGCCGATAGAGATTGAAACAAAAACTCCGCTGCCTGGAAATGTAAAAAATGCTAAGCATCAACTTTATTCACTTTTATTCATATGTGGTTCTATAATGCTCTACTTTGCACCGACGGAAGTGTACTTACTACGAGTAAATTCCACAATCATTAATAATAATAAAANCTTCGGTCAAGGCCCTCAGGAAGTATACAGACAACTAGTTTAACCTTCATCGAATTCAGTGCGTCTTCAGGGTTGCTGAGGTCAGATACCAGCCGCCTCACAGAAAATCAGTGTTTAAAAATTCGTCTTGACTTTTCTACGAGCAAAAGAGGTCCAGGGTAGGTCTAAAAGAGCGGCAATATACTTATAATTATTGAGTTACACACCTACCTACCATTACTATTGTATTACTGCCCACAATTATTAATTTTTGAGTGGACACCTGTCCATGAACAGCGGTAGTTACTTGCTGTTAGATGAACTGTCTACTTTTTGGTTTCTTATTCCGGAAAAAACTTTGTATAGGACGTACATAGTGTTGATCTGCGTAAGACGGCTGGCAGAAGCTGGATGCGAGAAGACGAGGATTAAACAAAGTGGCGTGCAATTAGAGACGCCTATGTCCGGCAATGGGCTGCGACAGGCTGTTCATGATGATGGTGATTCCAGAAAAAGAATAGTTACAGTCTAAACATTGAATTTTGATTGAGTTTCGCCGACAACATCGCATTAATGGTTTTTACTTTTAACTTCTCAAAGTTTTTCTTTTACTTCCATTTATATGTTTCTAAATACTAATTAATGTATTTTTAATTATATTGAAACGTTCTTTCAATATTTTACTGATCGATAGAAAACGTTCATATTTTGTGAAGAAAGAAAGCTGACTGATGAAACGCTTGTATCAATCTAAAGCGGTGATAGATAATATATGCTTAATATTAACTGACTACGTGTCAGTTTCACCACTTAATTATAAGGAACCTGATTGACTATTTTCAACTTATCTGTTATCAAGTTTCAGTATAACGAGTTTTGGATACACATATCTGCATCAGTGTTTTAAGATCGATAATTACCTAATTATATGAAAATTCATCAGGAATTTGTCTCAAATCAAATACCTAGTAATCTATTCCAATAATGTAATACCTAGCAACATATTTGAGTAGCATGCAACAGAATGGATTAGTACCTAATTGTTACTAACGAACGGGAATTGAAGTCATTAATAGGTATTATGTACACTCAGACTGTAACCACGGTCAGAGCAGGGCGATCGAAATATTTAGCAGTTCAATGATTATCGCTTTATTTTCTGTTCATTATTAATAATGAGAAATCATGAAACGAAAAAGTTTTATTTAGCGGTAGGGTTTGAAATTTAAAAATCATACTGATGATTAAAATTCATTTTCAATAGATGACGTTCCGTTCTAAGATTGTATTGATAAGTATTGTTATTCAATTAGGTCATTGTGTTATAAGAGCATGTACATTTTTCACTGTTTGGTTCTTCCTTTCTAGATATGTGATAAATTTGAAAGACAAAAACAAAGCTAAAACTTACGCTAATAATAAACTTATTAGGTTAAACACTTGATTGATCAGCGTTTCCGATTTTCCTACAGAGGTGGGAGGCTGTTAAAGCGAACGCAAACAAATCCTTGTAACAAGTAATTTATTCGTATTAAGATCAAGATCTTTGCAGTAAACAACGATCAATGTCTTGAGCTTTTGTTAAGATTATTTATAACAGTAAACGGAGTGATGAATAGAACTGGATTTGAAAGGGTAGCTGTTATCAGCCTGTTTATAATTGATGACAGTTTTGGATCGAAGATATCTTTCGAACGTGATAATTTAGCGTCGATTCTACGTAGATCTTTTGTGATTTGAATTAAGTTTAAACAACCGGCTTGTTGTCTCGTGAAATAAACTGTGGCAACGGATTTACATTAATTTTCTCCCAACCTCTTCAGTTTTACTAGGTGCTGCCATTGTTACGTCCATGTTGCCTTGGAATGGTAATTTTGTTCATATACCGATATCATCTGTAGTACGAGTGTTAGTTATTGATTTGATCATGTTTAAGTACACACACGCATTGTTCTTTTTAGTAGATGTAAAAAATAGAATGAAAGTTAGTATGTTATTTTCAAAGCTCATTTTTTTTATTTAGGAATAAACTCAAAATAAGTTTAGTCTATTCGCAAAATAATACTCGAAAATAGAAGATGTTCTTTATGGATGACATCACAGTCAACTTTAGCTAAATATTTAAGGATTTAAATTATTTAGGCCTATAGAGAGGAATAAATAAATAAATGTTCCGGTCATCTAATACACAACGCCATCTAGTCCCAAACTAAGCAGAGCTTGTATTATGGATGGTACTAGATAACTGATTTAAACAAATATATATCTTTTATTTTTGTAAATACATACATATTATACATAGAAAATATCGAAACTCCGAAACAAATATTTGCAGATCATACAAACATCGGATCCAACCTGGGTATCGAACCCGAGACCTCAAGAGCAACAGTCGTATACGCTACCGTTGCGCTACCGAGGCACTCAAATAAGTTTTCGAATGTCTTAAGAACAATATTCGTAATAAAAATGTCTGTCTATTAAATTAATAATAACTTTTTTATATAAAGCCCATATTTACCTCTATTTGGTTAACCGTGAGAACCACGTTAGACTAAGCCTGTATCGAGGCTATCAATACAAAAACTATCATGCAATAGTACAGTTATAATAGTAATATATTGAAAAATCTAAACTTGCTATTAAATATTTGAGAGGTATCACAATATATTTATTTAGTTAATTATTCCATTTGGAGCTGTTTATATATATATATATATATATGTGTAAGTAGTGTATGAATGTGTGTGCATATTAGTATTGTCAGTCTACCAGTTATTTTTTATTTTATGTTGATATTTTGAGTAATTGTTTGGTTTCCTGAAAACTAAGTGCGCTTACGCCGTTTCAGATATCAAAAATAAAAAAAAATACCTTAACTTCTAAATTAATAGCAAACTTTATTGGTTCTTTTAGTCTATAATTTAAAAAAAGTATATAGAACCTCTTTTAACGCAGTCCAAAGCTTCAAAGTGAACACGACTTGGATAGTAAAGTAAGTTTCTCAGTAACACAATCCGTAGGGTTGAAAAGATAGGCTTCTGAAAGACGGCGAGAGGTTGATTTGAAATGCTAATGTAGTCACGCAAATTCCATTCAAGATTACGTAGCTAAGACTGCTTTAGTTAATAGCAACAGTGGCTGCTACAGTCTCGCCGTCGACAATAGCCTGCATTGTGAATAAATAAAGGGATAGGGCTTTCTAAGTTTCAAGATGTTTGGTCAAAGGCCTTTGAGTGTATGTACAAATAAGTTTCTTAGTTGTCAATGGGTGTTCTGCTTTGTCTACAAAGGCCCTGAAGTTGGCGATATTTATTGCTGTTTGTCTTGAAAAGATTTGAATATTTTATTGTATTTTAATGCAGTGTTTTGTGTAAATACTATCCTATAAATTTGTAATTCCTGCATATTTCAGTTTGGGTTGTGATATCTTTAAAGCCCCCTGAGTTTAAAAGGTAGAAATTAAGTGAAGCTAAGGTTTCATGAACTAATAAATTAAACTATAACCATATTAGATTTAACTTTATAAAAAATAAAGACATTCACCAAATTATTCGAACCAAATTGATAATCAGACCAGATTAATGACGTTAGAACAGTTTAATGAATCTGCGATCAGATCATTATTCAAACAAATTCACTAGGCAACACAGGTTTGCGTGACGTTGGCCCGCGAGAGAATTCACCAGAAACATAATTAAGAGTCGGCCAAGAGTTGGCAACTTTAATCGAATTACGCACCATCCGCTGGAAGATTAACTCGCCTCTTGTGGTTTTGTACTACTACGAAATGTATAACTAGATTAATATCTCGATAGGGACTCGTCAGAGCGATATAGAGAATCGAATCTGATACTATTAGCTTCATATAAAATGTATACACAGTTCTGTTGATATACAATTATAATGATCGTCGATAATATCAGGATTAAATATTACAATATCATATCTTGTTTGGATACAAAGTTAATTAAAGGAACCTGTAAAGACGATTCATCGAGAAGCAAGGTATCACTGCAAGGCAAATGTTGAAAGAAGTGGTAGGTCAATTACACTCCAATTCAGTGAGTGTTTTATTGAGATTTGTCGGAATACTATGAAGTTTAAAAATCTAAATCTTGGAAGATAAATTTAAAGTTTGGTTTAAAGTTTATAGCACGACAACGTTAAAACATTTTGTAAGATTTGCAAAGCCTGTGTCACCGGAACTATTATTATGAATCTATTGACACCTCAGTCAATATAATCGGTTCTGTACTTTAGGCACTACGGTGGGACATACAAACATTCGATTGAACTACTAATGTTTAGAATTAATTTAATTATTGTAACTTAGTAAGCTATAATAAATGTACAGTTTAAAATAGGCAATAAGGATCCGCATATAGTGTAAATAAAATTAGCTTCATGTAGTTATTGACACCTATAAAATAATAAAATATAGAAAAGCTAAAAGATGGATTCGATAGATTAGAAGGAATCCCAGGTTGATTTCACACTATACAGGTGTATAGTGTGAAAGATAGATTGATAGAAAGACATAGTATAAAGAATAAAAGTACGAGCGGCAGCACCAGCGAGAACTTGTATAGATGATAACAGTAGGCTCAGTAGGCAGTACTCAGTACTCAGTAGTACTCAGTAGTAACAGTAGGCAGTGGGCTCCAACGAATATTGGAGGTGCTAGTATAGAAAAAGAAACATACAAACATTCATAGCCGTAGTCGAGTAAAATTGTAAAATGAGATGAGTTTTTGTAGTAATCTCTTCTTTAGTATTTATTGATAAAATCGAATTTGATTCTTAATTCTTTCTTGTGTCTTGGTTTAATTTACTTCTCTCCATCAAAGATAAGGTACAAACAATTTTCTTTCTAAGAAAATTTATCTCTTACGCTACGGGATGTTTTGCAAAACAAATTATTAGGAACAGGATATAAGTACATTCTTTTTGCATCTTGCAATATTTGCGATGAGGGGAAATAATCTACTTCATTCGAGATTCTGGTTCTTCAAACATAACACATTACAGTAAATTACCTTGGTGTAATATAAATTCGTCGAAACGAAGACATGTCGTAATATTTTTCTACGTACTCTTTTACTTTTACCATCTTCTCTTATTAAATTGATGAAATACTCTCAAAATTTATATACCTAACAGGAATAATAAGATCCATATCGACCAATTTGAGTAGCTCAATTATTATAAGAAGCTTATAAAATGAACTCATTTTGCAATTATTTCGTAATTACTTTCAATAACAACATATATTTTAACCGAAGACCCACGGTGATAAAACTCTTTTCACAAGCAAGTGAAATTCCAAAGTTTTACCATATCGTGCGATATTTTAAAAACAATTTGCGAGACTAAAACTTAACCGATACAAAGCAAACTTTTGTAGGATAACAAATTAAGCAACTTTTTGAGCAAAATATGTGTGTTTTTGTGAGCTCGGATGGGGTTTAAAATATGTTCAGTTATTAATATTCTGCCAGGTTTCCCTTTCTTATACAACACGAAGGTAATGTTGAACTCTGTACTTCAAGAAAAAAATTTCTAAATAAAAATAAGTCAGATTTAGGAAAATCTCGAAGCTCCTGGTAGGGAGCTTAAGTTTTTTTCATTCAATATAGAGACTGGTGAAAACCCTTTGAAATATTTTCTTGTCAATGTTATTTATAACATATGTATATAACCTTTAAGTAGGCCTTAATAGTTCATGAATAAACATCGATTAATCAATAACCACATCACTGTCCCCGACAGTAAACGTGTTAATGCAAACGCAACAAACTTAAATAAAACTTGCATGTCATACTGTCATTAATCTATGACAGCCTGACCTAAAGCAATTCATATCGATTGCTTCTTCTATTAGTAGGGTGTCCACAAAACTTGGGCCCAATCAATCATACATAATCCAATATTTGTCCAACGTTCGACGGGGTGAGCCCCTAATTGTGTTGTGATTAATGACCATGTTCGCCATCTGTCGACACTTGTTCGTGCAAATGTTTGTGATATTTGCGTTTAGTTGTTATTTATTGTATATTAAATGCGTCGATAGTTTATGTGGATTATGTAAACAGTACCTGTTTATTTCATATAAATGGCAGTAGGGCTTGTTTGAAATATCGTGGGGAGGCAATCCTCTTACCGTTTTACCGAGTGAGTGAGGATACCGGAAGCCTATATAGCGAGAGATCTCTGCCTGAATAAATTGTTAGCTTAATACCGAATAAGCCAAAATTAATCACATCTGGTCATTTCCTCAACAAAACGAAAGTCTATTACGCCCCAGGGTGTGATAGATCTCTGAGGTATAAGAACATTATTCTTCCACAGGAAAGTAAATATTTACCCAAGCAACTATCTAATAACAAATAAAACAAATACAGTAAATGTGATTAAGGCATAAAGCTTTTAATTCCCCTCGAGTGAATCAAGCCAGTCATTAGCAATTCAGATTAAAGCCAGTACATATGTGTCAGCCTTTCGCTTGTATTAAGAGGCAGGGGGTATGTTTTCTTATATTTAATCATGCTAGCACGCTAAATATAGAAAGTAATACTTGAGCAATTTTACTTTTGGGGTGACTTTTTAACTTTAAATATTATTTTAAGTGCGTAGAAAGTCATAATTGTATATTAAACTTGTTTAATTGCCATCTAACGCAAGTACAATGAACTGCAGCGTAGTTGCTAATCCTTTACCTCACAACAAAAGCTGCATGAATAGTATTAAATATTACCTAAAGGCCGTCATCTGCCAAGTAGGATCACCTCACCAGGTCCGACGAACCTCCCTTTTTACGTTGGAAGAACTTAACTCGCTTATACTACTTACCTTACCGTACTCGCCCGGAGTAATACCACGGTGAAAAACACTGCTCACAGAAAACCGGTGTAAAACACCGTGCTGTATTTCGCCGAGTGAGTGACTACCCCGGCCCCTCCCCCATCCCTCTCCCCGTCTCCTAATCCTATCCACTTGTGACGCCTCTGGCGTTGCGGGAGTACATGGGCGACGGTAATCGCTTACCATCACGTCTGCTCGTTTGCCCTCTATCTTATAAAAAAAACTACAAAATTCAGAAAAGAGAAGATAAAGGTATATATTTTATACAAATTATATTTAATAAGCTTAACAGCAAATGTATCTCCATTATATATCTGTATTCTTTCTGAAAATTACAAATGTATGTAGCAGTAATTCATTCAAGTCTCAACGCAACCATATTTTACTTTGTCTTTTAAGTTATTCAGTGCTGTTATTCACCTTTTTCCTTTTAAAAGCAAAATATCAAAACCAGTAAAAATTAAATTCATCCTTTGTTTCAGGTTACATGCACCCGTTACGAGATCATAAATCACTGGCATTTGAAATAAAAAGAAGCGTTCGTCTCAAAGTGAGCCAAGAATCAAAAAAATCCAAAAAAGGAAAAACGGTCATCATTCTTTTGCAGCGTTTAGCTTATGAATGTGACATCAGTGGTTATACTTAACCCTCGTTGATTTATGCGACGCCGGTAATCCATCAACTGACCCTCGGACAACTAAACCGACAAACAGAGAAAGCTCTTCCTTACCCATATTTGTGTATCTTTATGCACATACGTAAATGTACTTTTTTATGAATAAAAAGTTACTGTTTTCATTTACTTGTAAAAAATATTCCAGAATATTGCGATCACCATTTTTTTATTAAATTTTAACAAGAATTTTCAATATTGTTCATATTAAATTTCGCAAAAAAGCTGTCAAGTTTTCTGATTAAAATGGTTGACAGATATTGTTTTCATCTCCAAAAAAATCAATTTTATTATGTAAAATGAAATAGGAAAATAGTGTGTGAACAAAATGCGACGACGACCTCTGCCGCCGGTTCGCGAGGAAGTATCGAACTTCAAATCGTGGAGAACATTGTGTGAAAGTGAGTGGACAGTGTATACGCTGGTTGCTTGTGTGGGGGCACTGACGTACGCGAATAGTTTGAATGGCGAGTTCGTACATGACGACATCCCGGCGATAGTGTCAAACAGTGATGTGAATGGCGGTAACAATGTGTTGCAAGTATTTAAAAATGATTTTTGGGGTACGCCGATGTCGGACCACAACAGCCACAAGTCGTATCGGCCGCTCACTACGCTGTCATTTCGGTGAGTACTCATTGTATTTATTACCCTATTTTACAGAAAGTTTCTGAGAACAACGTAGTTTGGATTAACAAAATATGGCAATGAAATGCTTAAAGGATATCCTTCCAATGCGGAATTTCTAATCTATACTAATATTATAAATATGAAAGTTTGTGAGGATGTTTGTTACACTTTCACGCAAAAACTACAGAACGGATTTGGATGAAACTTTACAGAAATATGGCTGATAAATCAGAATAACACCTAGGCTACTATTTGCTGCGATAACCAACGTATACGCGGGCGGAGCCATGGGCATAAACTTGTATAATATATTTATGTAAATAGCATCATATTTAAGTTTAATTGATTTGTTGTTACAACAAATTAATTAAAAATTAGTAAAACAAAAACAGACGTTTCAAATTAATAGTTTTATGACAATGTTATTCATTGGTTTTAGATTAAAAAAACACAAATCCAGGTTAATTAACATCGTAGTATCATGTTTCTGTACCAAGCTAAAGCAAAGTGAAAACAAAAGGTCAATTGTCACTGCGGTAAACGCGGGGCTGGGCCGTATGAAGCGCATATGACAATGCTACTTCACACTCACTTGCCACACTAGCTGCGAGGCAATTCTCCTAGATTACCTGCTGAAAACATTGGAGCTATGAATGTTATATCCGTAGTTTTAGTTCATTAGAAAAATGAAAACTTACAGTTTGAATATTATTTTACTAGAAAAAACAAAGAAAACAAAAGAATCATCTACAAAGTGTATGTGGAGATTTAGTCAAATAACACATAGTTTTAAAAAACACGTTTTATTAGTTAACTACGTTTTAAAAGTAAGAAAGAGTTCCACTGCTGCTCACTTATTGAAAAACTTAGATGCCACTATAGAATTCCTTCTTATTCTATTATTGGATCGGCTTGGAGATTACAATGTATATTATTATTAATACAACAGTAACAGTTGAAGGAATTAATTTAAAATCGAATTTCAAATTCATAACGGAATGATATAAATAGCTAATAGCAACATCACATTTCGCGAGAGATATTTATAATATGCCATAATTCTTACTAAATTTAATACGTATTCAGAATTAGAGGAACCTAATTCGGTTGGCAATTCCAAGAGCTGGCTGATTATAATGCCATCATTTTGTAATCTGTTTAGCCGCTTCACGCCTTATTTGTCACCTTTGGAAGCTGGAAATTCAATATTGATTAGGGAATTACAGGCTTAGTTATGGGACAGTTGGCTTTGTTAAATATTGGCATCAATGCCAATTGTGTTCGGTGCTAGTTCACTTTATAGTTGGGATCCTAATTCATTAATAATAAACCGTTGATATGAGTATAAAATGTTCAGTGAAATTTCACAATGTTTAAAGTGAAATTTAATCTTTGATTAGTTCCTAATGTTGTCGTGAAGTTGAAAAGACAATGTGTGCCTGTGTCTTTAATGGAATCTGGGTGTGGTTTATTTCTCAGTTGAACGAGGACAAAGTTAAATTGAATTATTGATTATGAATTCACACACAGTGTTGTTATTTATATGTTTGTATAAAAAAAGTTTCTAGTAAATCATGATCAAATCTACATTGTATAAATTAAGCAAATATACAGTAAAGCATAATTATAATTAGATTATGTTAGGTTACTCAAAGCAGATTATCAAATATATGAAACAGAAATAGATGTTTTTATTAGTTAGAAATTAGATAGAACTTTTTAAATTAATACACGCCAAGTAATATTATAAAGGCTACAGTATTTACAGTATATAATTTGGTTTGGTTGACCGCGTCAATCTCAGGAATTAAATGAAAACAGAAGGATTAGCATTAATAATTTTTTTTCAATATTGGATAACCTATTTATCGTATAAGATTAAGATCATGCTAACCCTTAAAGGAATTGAGTATCAATGAAAAATATTACGTCAACAGAGGAAATTAAATTATTTTGAGACGCAGATGAATTTGTGTAGTTCAGCCCGAAAATGATAGAAACAAAGTTACACATAAGTTATCAACTCTTCATGCAAATTTTATAGATATAAAATGTTCAGTATTTTCTTATAGAGGTCATTTATCATAGCGCTGTCATTTTGACGTCTACAGAACTGAGACGAACCCTGACATTATGAACGCGAAATTCTTTGGACAAAATGTCTTTAGAGTTATAAGATATTTAAAAACGAAAATACATGTATATTACTTGCTGACCCGGTAAACGTTGTCATAATATCGCAATTAATGTGTGTTTGTTTTCAGATCGTCTTCCAAACAATTTTGAGATTCTTAGTGATGATGAAAGTAATAGAACTGAAAAATCGGGTAATGATTTATATGAACCCAGAACGTTATGTGATTCACTTTGATGACGAATTTAAGTACATATTTTAAATTTCCCTGAAACCAAATATTTCCCCATTTCTTAATACTCAATATCGCTAATACTATGAATTTAACTGAGAACTAAGTATTACCCATTTTTTAATCAGTTTCGTTATTGGTCTGAAAATAGTTTTTTAGCAAAGTTAGCCTAAAATATTTAAATACATTGACCTGATTTACGAGTAGCATTCTTTATATTTATTTAACCATACTAAGGTGGGCCTATTGAAATGCTTCTGCATCATTGGGTTTCCGTTCTGACCCTTACCAACGAAACATTACAGCATGAATGTTGTCATTTCAGGATATTCTTCTGTGAGAGTCATAGTACCGCCTCGGGGTGGAGCCAGTTTGTTTTTGATAAAATTCTAGATAAATTAATATAATACTCAGGTTTTTACAAGATTGCCAGTCTTATTATAACTACCAATATGGAATTGGTAACTTTAAACTTGAGTATATAGTATAAAACAATAATTCAATACTTTGTAGATTTTATTTATTTGCCTCAATTTTCATATTTTCTTTCACAATCTTTACCAATAAGTCCTACTTAATAATTTTATTCAATATTTCCATTAACTACAACGATCATAATCTTGAAACCAAGAATGCTTATCTCTTATTCCAAATGAAAATCCAAAAATCGAACAAGGTTATATACGAGTATAGGCTCTTCATAAAATAATTTTATCGGAATTTTCATGTTTCCACGAAGGACGGACGGCCGACAATGTTACAACAAAGGCTTCAAACAGGACCTTCAGAAAATGATCATTCCTGTTGTCAAACATTCATATTGAAAGGTGTCCGGATCAAAAGAGGAACTCTTCAGGTTAAATATTGATGAAGAAGTATTGGCACATGTAAATATTTCTTTGAAAATCTAAGAAATAATATTTATGGATTCTTAAGTTAATGAATGTGAAGCATTTTTTTCCTGGAATGAGGTGCGAAGGAATAGGAGAGAGACACATTACCTGATGGCAAGTGACTGCCGTCACCCATGGACATCTCGAGAGTTAGAAGTCTGTTGCCATTTTTTGAGTGCTCGCACTCCTCGATGAATTAAGGGGGTGCACCAAGGAAGCAGCTGTGTATCTTGAAATATCAGTAATATTATTCGTTAACATAGATAGTTGTTACTCAATTAGGCGAAAACAGATGAACTAATCTGGATGAAATCTCGCACGGAGATAGTATATGGACTTGTGTAGTATATAGTCCAAAAGCTACGAAATCAGCATCAGTACGAGTTACGTTGCCTTTAAAACTAATGTTACATTTATTCAATTTGGTAAGCCTTTAATTAAAGATATAAACGTAAAACAATATATTCGGTTGCTATTATTAAGACTCCGATGTGAACCGCGCCAACACCAGTCAGTTCAATCTTACAATCGAGATTAAAGACGCAATCAAAAATTACTATTACCAGCACTCACTATCTAACGGCATCAAAAAAACTAGAGAATAAAACTCGTAAATAACTATATAGGACGGTAATTTATCGTGTTGTCGACTGTCGATGTAGCCACATTTGGTCTATGTATCTTACAACCCACTGCGCAAACCTCTCTTATTTTCAGTAAGTGGAAGTAAATGAATTAATCATAGTGATTTGCTTCAGTATTATCAATAAATGTTATAAATAAATCATCTATTTCTCTGCCGTTTTATATCTCTAAGAATTACTTATCTGTGCCATAAACAACGAAAAAATATTAGTTGGCACAATTTTTGATTTGTGAGTTTTTCTGGAAAACAGATAATCCAAAATACCTAATTTATCCTTTCATTCTCCAACTCTCTATTTTTCCTTTCTAATATCTAAATTGTCCGGAATACAGATTTTCTTTAAGTTACAAAAATTAAAAAAAAATAATCCAAAAGTAAATAAAACATATTCAAGTAAAGAAAATGTAAGTCTGTGTCTCAGTCCATGCCCTCTGCACATTTGATTAAAATTATTTTCATTATTTAATGCTTAGAGTAAAAAGTCTTGTAATCAAAAAGCTAAATATGAAACATTTCTTTTTAGGATGTCACTTTCAGCTACAAAAATTGTTCTAACTGACACTTCGATGACGTAAACCAGATAAAGAAAAAGAAAGCAACATTAATATTTTAATAGGATCTAATAATATATTCATAGATTTTATATAAGATAAGTAAGAATTTATATTAGCTACTTAAAATCAGGTCATTTGATTTCCAGCTAATTTCTTTTCCAACTTGAACTGCCAAAGTAACAATAGAGCACGTAAAATCTCGAATGAAACGTTCACTAGCAGAGGGATTCTCTATATAAATCACATCAGAGTCCGTAAAAGCCCTGTCATACTTCTCGCCCAGAACGTCATTTACCATGGCAGTAATGAGAGCCTGTCACGCGAATTTTCAAGGAATTTCATTCTTTTTTGTTACCTTAGCTGGTATTTTGTTATTATTATTATTAATGTTAATAACCTGTTTGAACCTTATTTTCTTTGACCTTACATTTATAATATACGCCTCGTTTTATTTAGGAATAGGCAGGCAGAGACGTTAGACCATCATTAGCTACGACCTTGACATCTACAGTTATTCTTCCTTCATCAGGGTTTTCAAATAAGCTAATTGGTTTCAGTTATTTTTGACGAACCTTGTCTTCAATAAATTACAGATGTGATCTGTAACGGTATTCTGGTGCCTGGCCATACCGACTGGTCCACTTGCTAACTCCTTCTATATTATTTTGGGCATTTGCCTGCTCGCTAGTTTTAGTATCGTCATCTGCATGAGATAATGTTAGCAAGCACGATCGGACTATTTGCAATACATGGGTCATTATAAGTATTTGAATTCAGTAGACAAATTTATAATAGGTATTAAATGACAAATATACCCACTTACAAATACCGCAATAATTATCTTTCCAGAGTTTTAATGAAAACAAGTTCCTAATTACTGCTTCAGTAAGTTTAAATCAATTGCCATAATCTATGCATGTGGAATGGATGTAAGATCTATTAATATCTAATATAGATCTTAAGGTCCACTGTCGTCATATTGAAAAGAAAACAGTGAGGTACATAATAGTCAACATCGATACCATCTGTTGAAGCAATAACACCATACATATATACAAAACTGGCATACGTAAAGAAATCGCTTAAGCTGTATAGAATATCAATATGAGCTTTTTTGCTTCTATTTATTCGTGCGGACCTTTTTGCTATCATACAAGGAAGGCAAGTTGGAAGACAAAATAATTTTACGGATCAAAAACTTGTTGTCATTCAATTTTCAACAGTATAGCTTTGTATTAAGGTTGGGTTATTACATTGATGAGTTTGTACTCTGTATCAAAATTGCTATGAGGATCAGAAGGGTAATGGAACGTATGATATGTAGATCTGTTGCCTTACATTACAGTTATTATTATGAAAATTTTGCGTTTTGTGCCTTTAACGGCATCATGTATATTCAACTATATCTCAATTTGTGTAGAATCATTTGTTATTTAATTTGGTGTCTGAAACTCATTCTCTGTTATAAAGTTTTTCACGAAATAATATTATTTCGTGTTTTAAAATGGAGTATCACCAACCTATTCATTCCGTGGATGTCGTAAGAGCTAACCAAAGAAGCAAATTAGGCAGAACAAGAGCATCGCAAAGAGAAATAAAACTTGTTTTCTAAGAAGAGAACTATGTTTGGTGGGCTGCTGATATGAATCATCGCAGATTTTGTGACTATGCCAGTTACCTATATATTATACTTTTACTCGTGAGAGCCGGCTGAAAACACCGAAGTATACCACGGTGTCACAGAAAAAGTAATCTAGTGTTGAGTATTTCGTTCATTTGCTTTCACCCAGTGAGTAAGTTTAAATGAAGTTTAAAATTAAGTCAAAAAAAAATTATTCTGTTTTTTACTTCAAAGTTTTACGATCTGGTGTAATCAATTTTCGGTATTTCTAGTTGGTTGGTAGTACTTTGTGAAGTTTGAAAGCTATAGCTTGTTTAAATGTAGGTGGTATAGAGATGTATTAACTAAAAATCCTTGACAAAGCTATTGAGAACTACAGGAGCGTTTTAAGTCCAAAGTACATCGTGTTAATTCTCTTTCTATTTGAAAATCAGTACATGTGTAAAAGGACACCTATGTTTCTGCTGCACATATTATTAACCCAGCTCAGGTTCTTACCGCTAAATTTATATTACACCATTGAAGTTGCAGCTTACTGTATATTGCTTAGCAAGAATATTAAAACGACTATTACCATGGACTAAATTTGAATCTTTCACAGTCCACAACAAAATGCAATTTCAGCGACAACATACATATACTAATTTTATTAAAACTTAGCTACTTTTTACTCGGAATATATTCTCAACGTACCGGCAGGTTCATTTTGCACATTCTCACCTTGAAATAATATAACTCCCCACCGTGATCTCATCTAAAGTAGCCCATTAGCGTTGCGTACACAAGACGCTCTCATCTTTCTTTTTCTCTTAAGGAACTCATGTGTAACAGGATCCCGGTGGTAAACCTTACAATTCTTTTTAATTTAAAGCGTGTACCGTAAATGGGCCGGCTTGACCGGAGTGATACCACAGAAAACCGGTGTGAAAGAGCGCTTGCGCTGTGTTTCATCGAGTGAGTGAGGATACCGGAGGCCCCCAAAGGCCGGCAACGCACTTGTGATGCCTCTTACTACTATATATATATATATATATATATATATATATATATATATATATATATATATATATATATATATATATATATATATATATACACATATATACTACGATGTTACTGGTGTCCATGGGTGCGATAATCGTTATTCGTTTATATCATAAAAAAAATATTCAAATAGCACAGACATTCATGACCTGATTGTGAATAATTATTGCATCTTGTTTACACTAGCACTGTTGTGTCCCTAAGTAAGATTGTTATAATCTTTTTCTAAACAAAAAATGAAATAACCACCCAATACATTGTTTTAAGTATCTACTTTTAATTTTGAAAAATGAGAGATTGTTTGCATTTATATCTACTTAATACATTTTTCAGTCCTTTAAATATTTAAGAGCTATGAGTTGGTTTATACTTTAATCGCCACAGCCAGACTTTAATTAGTAATCTATTGACTATAATTTTAATCGTGTGATATACACTTCACAGAATTCTGACCATTGTTAACAACCCTAGCTTAGTGAGATAATAGTGACGAGGGAAAATAGTTACATAAACTTTATTTGATTTACAAAGGCTTATTCTTAACATAGCGGTACAAAGCCTCATGTGCTTATCAAACATTTAACTATATGCTAATTCAGCAGGATTTGTTACAAATATTTTATGAAATATTTAGCTTAAAAGTACAAACTGTTCAACTTTCACCCGTGGCTTATTTTTTTCAATATATAGTCGGCAAACGAGCAAACGGATCGCCTGATGGTAAGTGATTATCGCCGCCCATGGATACCCGCAAGATTAGAGACGTCACAAGTGCGTTGCCGGCCTTTGGGAGATGTGGAGAGGGATGGAAGGAGGGGTTAGGTGATGGGACTTCCTCATTCACTCGGTGAAACACAGCGCAATCGCTGCTTCACACCAGTTTTCTATGAGGCTGGGGTATCACTCCGGTCGAGCCGGCCCATTCGCGCCTTTGCGTGGCTCTCTCACTTTAAACTTGGATTAAATTAATTTTACAATACCTTAGAATTTTTTTTGTGATATAACAGAAAAGTAACTTTTTTATACCGTTTCTAACTCGTAGTCATAATTTAAAAATGATCAACCGATTTGTATTTGTATAAGCAGCAAAAAAAATTTAATTTCTATCTATCTATCTATCTAATAGGAAAAACGCCTGTCATCAATAAAACCTTCACGACTTAAATACTTAAAACACATTTTTATAACAAAATGGCACGTGTGAGTTAACATGTGTTGAATACTTCAAAGAAGTCTCGCCACGAGCCCACATTAAACACAAAGCGGCCGTATCATGTTTGATGTACTACAAGTACTACAAGTTTACAGTTTGAAAGGTGTCTTAACTTTGTTCTGGAGTTCAAGGTGCTTTCGTAATGTGTCTGTTGTAGATGGTTTGCTTACGGCATCTCTTGTTCGACTCTATAGCAACTATAAATCTGTCAATTAACTTGATGGAGATAAATTTCAGAATAGATATTTGCTTGTGTGTACGTTTTTATATTTAATTTCTTAGTCTTATTTTCTCAGTGTAAGTTACTTCCTAGCAATCTGCGAGTAAAAATCTCGTAGAAATAAATGAGCTCCAGATCCTGATACAGGCAAACAATCGATAAGTTTTGAAATAACGTAATATGTAACAGGTAGTCACAGAAGCACGCCATGTTTGATTTAGCTAAATAGCGCGGTGGTGATTAAGTTGGCCTTCAGATGGGAACTTATTTTTAGGTCGGGTACTGTCTTGTCAGATAGAATGCAATTTTATTACTTATAATTTAACTATGCATTACTGTTAATTAACTGCACTACTGTGCATGATTCGTAAACGAACAAATCTTAACATTATTTTAAACTCAAAGACGTATATATCTATAAACCATAAAACTTGTCTCGCCAACTTGTTCCGAAGCAACTCGCTCGAAACCAGGTCACAGTGAATTTCAAAGACAATAGGTAGCGGCAACAGAGGCTGAGATGTGATAAACGACTCAGCAATGAGTGGCTGAAAAATGCTTCGGTGTAAATTAAAAGGGACGAATGTGATTGATGGTTGGACTCGAGAAAAATATAATTTCAAGAATTGAATGAGTATTTATTAATGTGCGCTCTGGGAATTATTCTCGGCATGTTTTTGCTGACATGAATTATGATGTTATGATAGACAATTTGCTGGAGTGTGAATAATATTGTTGTCTAAAATGTTTGGAAATAGTTGGACTCTCTGATCTGATCTCACTTATTTATTTTTATGTTGTTGTTTTTGGCAATCATTTTTAATTGTACCAATGAAAATAGAAATATGTGTTTTCAAGTGAAATTCTTTTAGACCTAAGGCCTAACTAGACTAAGACCTAATTGTATCGTTTTAGGTAGCTGATTTTTTTACAAGGTTCTATAATTTGTGGTGGATTATTGACATAAGCAGACATTATATTGCTCTTTGTTTATTTCTTTTAATAATAAAAGGAAGTTAGTTTTGCAGCAACTTGTTGTATTTGTTGATCAATTTACGATTTTTTTATTGAATAAGGGGCAGACGAGCAGATGTATCGCTTGGTGGTAAGCGACTACCACCGCCCATGAGCACCCGCAATACCAGAGGCGTCATAAGTGTGTTGCCAGCCTTGGAGGATGGGGAGGGGGATAAGGGGAAGGGTTGGATTATGGGCTTCCGGTATCCTCACTCACTCAGTAAAGTATATCGCAAGTGCTGTTTCACATCGGTTTTCTGTGAGGCCGTGGTATCACTCTGGCTCATGCATACTTGGAATTTGTACTATTCAGTAGTGGAGAGATCGTGTCAATTTATGGAATTCATTTTAGCATGAGTTTGGTCGATCATAACAATGGGAAGAGTTATATCGAATAATTCGGAACTAAGCTCTCAGACTAATCGAAGTAACAAGTTTTGAGTCGTCGCCAAACAAACAACCAAATGAATTACGTAAAACTTAAGTTGCTTATATTATTTTTTGTTCAAAGTTTTTAGTGCAGTTGTTATATTCTGCTAAAAAGATTACATGTTTTTGGCATCGGTTCAATATTCAATCCATTTCTAAAACTTTCTTTTAACTTTTACTTTTTTTGTAAGTATAAAGTTCTTTTAATAGGAAAACTGAACAGTTTGACTTCATAGTTCCAAAATGTTATAGCCGTTCTATGTTCTATGAACTTTCATCTAAAAGCATAACGGTGTTACTTTTATCAGTTCTATGGAAGGTAAACTGTTCTGATGTCAATCAATGTAAACTCCACCGGTGTCCATCATCATTACCATGATTTACGATAATTTCTATACGAATGTATGTACCTACAATTGCTTAAGTAATATAAATACTATGAATAATAACAGTCATTCCACCCACAGTATATACATGCTAAACTCTGGACAGAAACAGATGAAAGTAATTAAGTTATATTGCGCGTCCGCCCAGATTGATGGCCGTCATCTAACTTGCTAATGATAGAAGAGACGCTCTCAACTATTTGAAGGACTTCAACTTTGTCACTTTACAAACTTTATCGTTAATATCGATTAACGATAAAGTTTGTAATCGATTAACGATAAATAAATGGATATCGATCCATCCCTTAAAAAGATAAAACAAATTTTTAGAAAATTTTTGATCCAGTCTGATTGCATATTAGCGCTCAAAGATCAGTTTAACCAAAAATAAAAATATGACAAAATGAAAATTAGTTTAAGATCAATTAGGATTCGAATCTCGCCGTGATGGACATTTTCTTTTGTTTAATGACAAGTAAAAGTTATACTTTTGTGGTGAACAAATACGTGTCCAAAAAACATACTACAGCGTCATCTACCGAAGTTACACCTAACTATAATAATAATAAATATTTCGGACATCTAACACACATCGTCATCTAGTCCCAACCTAAACATAGCTCATGTTTTGGGTACTGGACAATTGATATAAATAAATATATACTTTTTTTGTAAATACATTCATATTGTACACAGAAAACACCCCAACTCCGAAACAAATATTTGCAGATCATACAAATATTTGGTCCGACCAGGGATTCGATGCCGAGACCACAAGCACAGCATTCACATACGCTACCACTTCACCGCCGAGGCAGTTACTAATTCTGTATCGTAATTGCAGAAATTCTCGCGCTGATTAGCGTGTATACTATATACAGCTTCCTAACATCAACTATTAGAACGCGTCCCGCCAGGCATGATCACCTTATCTGATCGGAGAATTCTCCCTTTGTGTTTCCTTTCTTTCTTTTCATTCTTCCTCACTATCTTTGCAGTATTTTAAAAAAAGTGACAGGCTAGACCAATAGTTTTACATAGCTATGCACACATAGCATATTCTGTTGTTTTTCTACATATAGATAAGTATTTAATTTTTCAAAGATATTATTTTTCAAAATTCTAAAAATATTAAAAAAAAACGTTGAGCATGAATACTTCAACTTTAGTTAGCTCATGAAATAGAATACATGTGCATAATAAGCTATTTTTAAAAAAGGTACTATATAACTACTATAATATATACATATTTATTAAACGTACTCCGTCACTGAAACTATTTAAACAAATCAAATGAATTTATTAAAAGGTACAGTATTTACTCATATTCATCTTATTTAACGATTAATTAAAACAAATTTATACTTAACTCGATCAGCTAAAGGCACACTATATAAGTATATATACTTAATGGCGGCAAGTCATACTTAGGTATGCATGGGCTGGATGATACCAAAATCTCTCGAAAAACCTATGTAAAGGAGGGCCCGGACTCCAATACTTCCTAATCCCGCGAAGCAGTCAAAAGACGCAGCTGACTTGTATCTTTTGATTTGCATAAATTACTATGAGGTCACTGTGCTCGGTTACTAGTTTTTTTTTCAGCCACAGTATTTAGATACGCTACTGATAGTCATTTTGATTCATTAGCTAACGTGACTCGTTTCATACTTTCATAATATTCCTAGCCTTTATTAATCCCAAGATTATTTGGGGTCGGCTACTAGTTCCACCGGTTTTACCAGAATATCAGTTTTTACACAGAGCGACTGGCATCTGAACTCCGCACCTGAGGGTGAACTGAATTCGAAGGTTGAACTAGTTGTCAGTATATATGAGGGCACTGACTTCCCAATAACGATTGCCATAGATGTTCGTAACAACCAGGATCGACGGCTTAGCGTGCTCTCCGAGGCACTTGTTATATACTTTGCAAAATGATAATCTAACAAAATAAAACAATTTAAAATAGAGACTAAGTACATTGGTAGATTTTTTGGATTAAGAACCTCCTCTAACGAGACAGGTGTACGTTTTCTTAACATAAATATACACATCTACATCCATATCTATGATATAGAAGAAATAAACAGAAACGATTTTAGGCCAACTATAAATTTTTAACCATTGTAATATGCATATATGGAATTTAACAGTCAATTTTAAGAAACGTAGTAGACGGTAGTAGCTAATTAACGCAGATAAATTAATACAGAATAGGGAATATATTTCAAAAATTAATATTAAGAAAGCTTATAAAGTTTTGTACTTGCGACTTTAAGAAAAATAATTATTCCAAGAGCAGGTCTTTTTACAGGCGCTTTGGCAAGGAACCAAAGACAAGCGCGAGGCCCGTCCTCCTCATATACATATTTAGTGTAAGAATGTGATATCTAGATACCTTAAGAATGTAACACAATATGTAGGGAAAAATTGTTTAACGAAAATAACCTAAAGTTGTCATGATCGTTTTTAGAATACACGGAAAGACACCACACACAAACACTCAAACAAAGACAATCACACAGTTACACAATAACAACACGCCTACAGTTTTATACAACACATCTTTTTTATAGCCTTATTTAATTTAACGTTATATCATCTCTTACTAAACTGTCATAAGCTCACTATAGTATTTTTGTAAATGTTCTAAAATTTAATAGTTTTAGTTATTGGAAAGGCGTCGATGTCTGTCACATAGTTTAAACAAGCACAGACATCGTCGTTATATTTTATCTTATACTAGCTGACCCGGCGAACTTATGTTCCTGAAAATATTTTGAATTACCGAAAAAAATATTTTAATAAGTCCGTGTTAACTTCCCGCAGGGCTGCAATGTATATGACTAAGCGGACTAACAAAATATAACACCACCGGTTTTCTTTTAATTTTTTATACAAATCTTGACCTGACAATAGCAAACACATAAAAAAGAATTATCCAATTTGGTGCAGTCGATTGAAAGTTATGCGCGTATATAAAATATATTTTTATGATTCATTTTTATTTATATAGAATATTTGTCATGTATAAATTAAATTATATAGCATTAGGAATATAAAGATAGAAAGTGTGTAACACTGATTTTGTTATACAAATAATCATTATTATATTCTAATGGAGAGAAGAAGGGGCCACGTCATACTTTCCCTATTAAACGATACCCGTTCGTGCAGGAAGTTTCCATGCCAATAGTTTCCAATATACTTTCAACCTTACATTATTAGATGAAAATATTAAGACTTTATAAAAAAAACATATCTAGTAGATACATGTAGCCTAATAATATTATGCTTCTAGGTATGTTTAGTAGTGATAGACTCGAACTATAAAAATTAATGTGTGTCAACTTCGAGAAAACACTACTTGCTTCGTAAAACTGATACAGTTTTAATAACAGTTAAAATAATCATTTAAAGAATCGACAATGTCATTTAATAATCACTATCATGTAGTATAAATTTATATAACATATTAATCGTGCAATTCAAAATGATTTCTTCACCCTATTGTTTTACTATACATGTATTATAAGTTAACTGACCCAAAACATGGGTTGTCAAAATGTTGTAACACTTTATCCAATCTTCCCTGAATTTCTCCTCTTTTCCGAGCAACTTTTCTCATTTTTCTTTGTATAAAAACTTTGTTTCGACTATTATTAAAAGATAAAAGAAAGGATTCACCAATCATTGCTACAATGATGCACTTACTAACATTTTTTATTATAAATTTCATTCAAATATATAGGTATGTATTTAACGTTCATAAATGTCACTTAGTGTCTTAATTGAATAAACGATTTTGAATTTGAAAATTTCAATAAGTAGCTTTGGCACACATTTAGTAACACTACATTCATTGTATTACATATTGTATAGGTATATATAAGATTCACTCTAAATATGTTATGAAGTTTACATTTTATCGTTTCATCAGTCACGTGGTATCGACACCACAAGACACACCCCTTGTCAGTCGGAACAAGTCGACTTCCTGAAACGTGAGAGCGTAATATTAGCCACCGAATATAGAGTTAGTGATTATTAAAAGAATTTAAGGCTTATAATAAAAGCTTATTCAAAGGTGATATTATAATAACCACTAGATTGAGGAATAATACTTATGAAAGGCTCTTGTATTGTTCTCTGTTTTTGAACTCCTACTATCATACTATTTTAAGCTTAAATGAGAATATACAAAAATTTGATATAGAAACGATACTTCAAAACTCTTTAACGCAGTTGCGTATTCCACTTTATAATTGACGTCTTCAAAATGGAAACAAGGAAAGCTCTCGGGAGGTTTTTCGACATTATCATATTATCTTGGCCAAAGAATAAAAAATACAGCGTTTGTCTATTTTCAGAAGAGAACCGCTTTGTAATCAGAAAATTAAATATAACACAGATTAGGAGCGCTTTAGTACTTTCATTTTTAATTGCATCTTGCTAATTATGTTTGTAAAGGACCGGATTTTTTTTGGGCTTTAGGCACGGATTGAAAGGGCCTCGAAGTTGTTTGTGACGGTTGTATTGTCTCTAGGTTAGTAAGAGTTACTCCCTGTCGGGGATAGAGATTAAGTAAATTTACTTTTTTTTTAAATTTATTTTTATGGAATAGGCGGCAAACGAGCAGAGTACCGCCTGATGGTAAGCGATTACCGCCGCCCATGGACATCCGCAATACCAAAGGCGTCAAAAGTGCGTTGCCGGCCTTGGGGACGAGGAGGGTATGAGGGGAAGGGTTGGATTATGGGCCTCCGGGAGCCTCACTCACTCGATGAAACACAGTGCAGGTGTGTTTCACACCGGCTTTCTGTGAGGTCGTGGTATCACTCCGGTCGAGCCGGCCCATGCATGCCGAAACGTCGCTCTCCCACGATGTAAATGACATAAGTAACATACAGAATGTTTCGTAAAGATTATTGTAAGAGTACTAAAATCCCTTTCTAAATCTTTTTAAGATAATGTTTGAAAAGATAAGACTGCCTCGATGGCGCAGTGGTATCGTAAGGAACAGCTTTGCTTGTTAAGGTTTCTGTTTCGATTCGCTAGTCAGATCAACTTTTCGTGTGATCTGCAAATATTTGTTTCGGAGTTTGAGTGTTTTCTATGGATCATATGTATTTCAAAGGACAAAGTTTATAATAAGTATTTATATCAGTTGTCTAGTACCCATAGTACAAGCTCTGTTGTGTTGTGCGTTAGACATCTAAAATATTATAACTGTCTACTTCAGCGTCAGTTCAATTCCAGTTCTTCAACCTAAGAGTTAATAAAAGAATTAGAGACAATGGGTTACACGTGACTTGTAACAGTAGGAAAATACAGTATTTCTGCTCAAATTTAAGGAAAGAGTTGTAGGGTCATCACTTAGGTAATGACCTTTGTTACTTTGGCTGGCGTACCCAATTACCCCTGGGAAGTTACTGAAATTCTTATCATATTCGTATAAGTAGGTAATATTCGTACCAACCTGCAAAAGGGATATTTTCCCTTTGGTAATCGTAATAATTAATTATCACTGCCAATTTATGTTTCTAAACTTACTGAAATCTGAATAAATCTAAAAGAAAATCTTCCGACCCGGTGAAATCTTGACTTCAGATTAAGATTCATCTTGCTAACAATTAATTATACGTCACTTTTAATAAGAAAGTCTCAAAAATAGTTAAGAGTCTTTAGACAATTTGGCACTCTCAAATTCTTAGATAATTCCTCTAAGATATATTAAATGTCAAAAGGTGTTGAGTTTCTCATCATGATTTAAAGCTTTGCATGTATTATAGTGTCTATTAAGTAAAAGAAACCACATGTTTTCCTAATAAGTGTAAGTCATAATGATTGACAACACTTCAGTCAGTGAAAATTATACTTTATTGCAAAGAGGTTTATTTAGTTCAAAATCGGTATCTTGGATATAATTATATTCGGAGCGCTTTTACGGTAAAAACAAAACGGAATATAGTACCTCGCTTTTCATCTTTTCTCGAGTTCAAGAAGCAAAGCCTATGGTTTTTTTATGAAATAGAGGGCAAACGATCAGACGTAACGCCTTATGGTTAGTGATTACCGTCGCCCATGGATACCCACAACACCAGAGGCGTCACAAGTGCGTTGCCGGTCTTTGGGGGATGGGGGAGAGGTTGGGTACTCCGGTATTCCCACTCAATGGGTAAAATACAGCACAGGCACTGTTTCATAACGGTTTTCTGCGAGGCCGTGGTATCTCTCTCCGTCTCCGGTCGAGCCGGGCTCATTCATGCCAAAGCGGACTCTCCTACGGTGTGAGTGCTACAGTCTCTTTTTTACAAATCCCCCACTAGTCTTTATGATAGCATTACAATGTGACTCTCGAAAGCACATTTTTTCATAAAATCGTAATCCTCAGTCAAAACAACTGAAGTAGCCAAAGCTTAATGAGTTTGTATACTTTAAAATAAGGTTGAAATCCGCCTATTGACCATTTCATCGCAATTCTAACACCTCAGTTATTATGCTACCATTTATTTTAATAAGTTACAGGTATCGTGTTATGACTTACATAAAACTGCTGACTGGTAAGTCGGAAATGAAATAAGTGGAGCGATTGCGTGATGCGGTTTATTACTGCACTTCAGATATATGTTCGGTGAAAATTGAGTCCGGCAAGTACAATCAACTTCCATGGCTGTTTAAATATGCAATAAATATATTACATTATATTTACAAACTTTAAGCATGTTTAAATTTGTTCTTTGTTTGTTCTATTTTTGGTTCATATTCTCCCTACGATGATCATCAAAATCGAGGTAGGGCTGAACTGAGATATACACTAAAAATAAAGGCCCATGAGTCGGATAAAAACCGGCAAACCCAAGCATTGATAGAATGACTTTACTTATATAATTTAATAGACTTAATATTAAGGTTTTGCTAGTGTTAAAATATTACGCTAGTTTTTTAAAGCTATTTTAACGAATCAGTAAAAATAAATTGACATACCTATTTTCAATTAGAACCTGATCCCAAACTCAATTAACACTGTACTGCAGTAATCAGTCAGCTGATAAACATACTTAATTAGGTAGTACTAATTATGTTCATATATATTACGGTTCTAGAAATACAGCTTAAGCTCAGTGACAGTTATGATAACCATCATTTCATAATTGACGAGGTATATTTTAGGTGAGAATTTTTATATGTATGTATTATTAAAGATTTAAAAGTAGATGATCCAAAGTAAAATAGTCAACATGATGTAACTTAGTAGATTCTGAAGCCATCTGTCACCTAGATTAATATTTTAAATGTTTTAAATACACATAGATATGAACATAAGTGGAAACCAAACTCACAAACCCTGCCTCAGCATTCAGGATCACTAACTACTATGGACCGGTTCGACAAAAGATTCATGTCGTATTACTGTCTGTTCAAAGAGGAAAATTTTCGCCCTCTTAAAAGGTAAAAATTATTATATTTTTACCTATTAAGAGGATAAAAAATTTTCTTTTAACATGTAATCAATTAGTTAAAATATACGGTCAATTTTCTAAAGCCTTGAAACCAAATCCCTTGTCCAGTGTTTGCGAGGTCTTAAGCCATTATTCTCTTTGGACAGACAGTAATACGACATGAATCTTTTGTCGAACTGGTCCGTTATTTAAGATACCGATTTTGAACTAAATAAACCTCTTTACAACAAAGTATAATTTTCACTGACTGTAGTGTTGTCAATCATTGTAACTTACACGTATTAGGAAAACATGTGGTTTCTTTTACTTAATAGACAGTATAAAACATGCAAAGCTTTACATTCTAATTAGAAACTCAACACCTTTTGACATTTAATATATCTTAGAGGAATACCTAAGAATTTGAGTGTGCGAAATTGTCTTAAGACTCTTAACTATTGTTGAGACTTTCTTTGTAAAAGTGACGTATAATTAATTGTTAGCAAGAGAATCTTAATCTCAAGTCAAGATTTCACCGGGTCGGAAGACTTGCTTTTAGATTTATTCAGATTTCAGTAAGTTTAGAAACATAAATTGGCAGTGATAATTAATTATTACGATTACCAAAGGGAAAATATCCCTTTTGCAGGTTGGTACAAATATTACCTACTTATACGAATATGATAAGAGTTTCAGTAACTTCCCAGGGGTAATTGGGTACGCCAGCCAAAGTAACAAAGATCATTACCTAAGTGATGACCCTACAACTCTTTCCTTAAATTTGAGCAGAAATACTGTATTTTCCTACTGTTACAAATCACGTGTAACCCATTGTCTCTAATTCTTTTATTAACTCTTAGGTTGAAGAACTGGAATTGAACTGACGCTGAAGTAGACAGTTATAATATTTTAGATATCTAACGCACAACACAACAGAGCTTGTACTATGGGTACTAGACAACTGATATAAATACATATTATATGATTTATTTTTTGTAAATTCATATGACCAATAGAAAACACTAAAACTCCGAAACAAATATTTGCAGATCACACGAAAAGTTGATCTGACCAGCGAATCGAAACAGAAACCTCAACAAGCACAGCTGTTGCTTACGATACTACTGCGCCATCGAGGCAGTGTTATCTTTTTAAACATTATCTTAAAAAGATTTAGAAAGGAATTATAGTACTCTTATAATAATCTTTACGAAACATTCTGTATGTTACTTATGTCATTTACACCGTGGGAGAGCCACTCTTCCGAGACTTCAGACCGGAGTGATACCACGGCCACACAGAAAACCAGTGTAAAACAGCGCCTGCGCTGTGTTTCAACGAGTGATAGAGGATACCGGAGGCCCATAATCCAACCCTTCCCCTCATCCCCCCTCAGTCTCCCAAGGCCGACTACGCACTTATAATGCCTCTGATGTTGCGGGTGTCCATGGGCGGCGGTAATCGCTTAGCATCAGGCGATAGGTCTGCTCGTTTGCCGCCTATTCCGTAAAGAAAAAAACATACAAGAATGTATCCCGTACTGTAGTGCCCCAGCTTTCCCCGGAGTGTCTTAGGCTTACCAATAATTTTGTTTAAAACTGAATTCGTAATTTGATTTAAAAACAAAACCTTTTGTAACATAAGTTAGAAACATTAAACTTAATCAGTAAGCACTTACAATTCAAATATAACAAGCATCAACAAAGTACCTTAATTTCAACTTCACTTCAGCTAAATTGGACCACGAAGTTTTCATCTTTCTCCACTATGCGGGGAAAGAATTTAAAGAGTTTTAATATCGGAGAGACACGCTTCGTAATGAATTGGCCGGATCAATCGATGTGGTACCACAGCCTCACCAAAAAATCGGTGCAAAACAGCGCTTGCACTGTGTTTCACCCAGTGAGTGAGGATACAAGAGGCCTATACCCCAACCCCTCCCCCCCTACACTCTCCCATACCCATACCGCATCCCTCAAAGGCCGGCAACGCACTTGTGACGCCTCAGATGTTGCGGGTGTCAATGGGCGGCGGTAATCGTTTACCATCAGGCGATACGTCTGCTCGTTTGCCGCCTATTCCATAAAAATAAATAAAATAAAAAAGTAAATTTACTTAATCTCTTTCCCCGACAGGGAGTAACTCTTACTAACCCAGAGACAATACAACCGTCACAAACAACTTCGAGGCCCTTTCAATCCGTGATAAAAGCCCAAAAAAACTGGTCCTCTACAAACATAATTAGCAAGATGCAATTAAAAATGAAAGTACTAAAGCGCTCCTAATCTGTGTTATATTTAATTTTCTGATTACAAAGGCGGTTCTCTTCTGAAAATAGACAAACGTTGTATTTTTTATTCTTTGGCCAAGATAATCTGATAATGTCGAAATACCTCCGGAGAACTATCCTTGTGTCGAAAATCGATCGTATATTTTAACTAATTGATTACACGTTAAAAGAAAAATTTTCATCCTCTTAATAGGTAAAAATGTAATAATTTTAACCTATTAAGAGGAAACATAAGATAAAATATTGTGCCGTCTTCGCCCAATTATGTTCTCAATAGAACTGAACCCGTATCAGAATCTAAACATTTTAAAAGCTTAATATGTAAGGTTAGTAAAACAATTCCTATATAATAAACACCTCAATACTCGTTAACTAAAAGTAATAAAATTTATTTATTCTTTGTAACAAATTCATAAAAATTTCAACAAAAATATCCGACTTATCACATTGAAATGACACACACGAAGCACCAGCTTTCAAATAAAAAAAGATCATCAAAATTGGTTGAAAGTTGTGTGGTAACAAACAAAAAAATAAAGTTCAATTGAGAAATTAAAAATATGTCGCTCATTTGTTCAACTTCTCTATATGTTTATAAATTGCTAACTGCGTTACTACGTACCGTCATTGGTATGTTTATTGTGATGAAACGCATCATCTAAGCTACTCCCAATCGAGTTTAGGTATTCAATATCCGAACCAGTTCATTGCTCTTGAGTGTAGTAGATATTATCAATACCATACATATTTTCAGCATACCAATATTTCCGAAATATAAATAGTCGACGTACACAAAGTCAGAGATAGGCAGATAAAACTATATATTGAGAAACTCCCTATTTTTATTCTTCGGGCGAAAACCTCCGTTCACTAAGCCATAGCCCTTTTGTCACTAGTCGATAACTCGAGCTATTGTTGGCATTAAACAATCATCTTTATCTGCAATATTACAGTCCGCTTCACCGATGAAGCGCTCGCTACCATCCCTAAGGCCCTTATGATGCTGTGGTACTCGACAGTGATTGGTGCGACAGGAGACAAGTTTACAGTAGATCAATGTTGTTGAAAAATCCATCATTTTATGTTTCGATAACATTGCATGATACGTGGGGTCCTTGATTTTAATTTAGATAAGCAAGTCAATCTTACCACTCGTCTGATAGCTAATTCCAACACTATGCTTTGTTATTGATGAAAAAAAATAGCTTCTTGCAGTAGCACTTACATCTCTTTCAACAAAAGTCCTTCCACATATTGCAGGAAAATAACGAAAAAGATGTCGTATCATAAATATCACAAGTAACTATTCTTTCCACTGTGCCCTAAAGCACTACTTTGTTGATATTTGCCTGTACAGTGCATGCCCTTCTCTAGGGTCCTCGTCATGAAATTGCCAAGAACGCCAGTAGATTGTAACACCTCCAACTACAATACGTATTATAAATATTATAAATTACTAGCTGGGCCGGAAAACATTGTATTGCCTTACTTAAAAAAAATACAAAAAAATAAATATATATACTTTTATATGTGGTGGTGTGACATGAAAAATAAATGTTGATCGATTATCGACTTACCTAATATGCACATACAAAATGTACTTATAACTCACCAGAAGAAATTTACCTCTTATGCCAATTGTTTTTCGAAGTTTTTAAAATAAAAATTAAGACGATCAGAGCAGTAAACCTATAAATAAATAAATAAATATTTTCGGACATTTTAACACACAACGCCATCTAGTCCCAAACTAAGCAGAGCTTGTATTAAGGGTACTAGACAACTGATATTAATACATATATACTTTTTTTTTGTAAATACATACATATTATACATAGAAAGCACCCAAACTCCGAAACAAATATTTGCAGATCATACAAACATTTGAAACAGTTATTTTAAATTTTCTTTTAAATTAAAACCTACCTGATTATAGAAAACATTGTTAACTAACAACTCACCTTCTGGTTAAAGTTACGCTGTGGCTCAGTTCCAATAATGACATAGCATACATTCTTGTCAACACATGTCATTTGCCACATATTCGAGTTGTCGGCGTGTCTCAGGGTGTGAGTGAGTTGCGATACAATCGACCGCGTCTTCTGCGGCGCGTGATAAATGAGCAAATACATGCTATGAAACAGTTTATTTATCAATTGAGTTAATGATAGCTTCGTTGGGTAGCAGTTCATTCATCACTGCTACACCACTTGTCTTGCATTCGAATCGTCTCATGTTCTTAGGACTAGCGTGAGTTGAAATAGATATGCAAGGATTTTTAATAACTTCTCCCGGAATTTATTATATTAAGCTCATTTTGGTGATATCTTATTTCATCTTTCTAATTTTATTTTCTTCATATATAATTGGATGATAACAAAAGTTGATGTTTTTTCTAGGAGTTTTCGTTTTATGTAACGAATCATGATTGACTTAAATATCTGATGCCCAGCGCCATCTAAGCAGAAATTGCACTATAATAACATCTAGATTTTCTTTTTTTTTGTTGCTATAACATCTAGATTGACTGATGTAATACCTATTTACTTTTTCTAAATACATGAATATTGTACGTACAGAAAATCACGCAAAGTCCGAAATTAATAATAGGTAGATCATAAAAACCGACCAATCTGGCATGGGAAACGAACTCGAGAATTCAAGCATAGTAGTCATTACGCCACCACAGGGTCATCTTATTGTATACTAAATTTGGTGGACACTATTCCAATAGCGGCAGTAATTGCTTCCATATGTATTCCATATGTCATTGGCTTTCGATTCCAGAAAAACAAAATTAGTTAAACACACATACATACCACATGTATATGCTACGCATATTGAAATCAGTATCAATAATTGTCATAAGAATGCCTATGGTTTTTTTATATTTTTTTCTATTATTGCATTCTTCAGGGTATTGTTAAACATTTCCGAACTTACTACCAAGATTGCCGTTATTTAAGATGTAGTCAAACGTTTCCGAACAAACCTTTATTCGCGACATAAAACAAACTCGTAACCGCCCGCGACCTGCCGTTGGGCACCGCTAGAATAAATAAGAAACTTTCAAAGTTACCCAGAAGACTTATTTAGGTGTTAGGCAAAGCGGATCAGTTGCGCGAAGTTTGCTGCAGTGCGGTACATTAAATTGTGTCCGAATTTTACTTCGATAATTCCTGATAAAGTTTACATTAAGCAAATTAAAGAATGGTTGTGAAAACCATTATTGTACTCCGTTTGAATCGAGCTTGTTAAAAGTTCGAGTTTTGTTCAAATGTTAACTTTTTGTTCAGAATTGCACACAATAGCATAAATTAATGTTAGTATAACAATGGTTATATAACCTAACCTAATAGCAGTTCGAATAATGGTATCTTTTATTATTTCTAACATACAAAGACCGGCAACGGACATTTTGTCATTTTCAACATTGTCATATACATTGGTGATGACTTTATAAACGCCTTTTATATGAAACTTTTACCAGAGGTCGCTCAGTGCTCAAAATTCAACTATTATCTATTTAATTAATTATAATTATAATTTTTAGGAGTCCGTACCTATTAGGAAAAACGGAACCCTTATAGGATCACTTTGTTATCCGTCTGTCTGTTGTGGCGTCAGAAGCTCCGCACGGCGGGCCCCCCCCTTACCGAGACTCTCCAGCCCAGCTTCCTGCTGGAAGTAGTCGAGGGCCTATTCCCGCAGCGGGCGGAACACACGCCCCCGTCGATGGCCAGTTCGGTCGGAGACGACGGGGGCATTGAGCTCGACGTTCCGCCCGTCAGGGAATCGGAGGTAGGGGCGGCTGTTCTTCGGATCCGTTCGAAGAACACCGCCCCCGGGCCGGACGGGGTACCAGCCCGAGTGATGGCCCGAGCCCTCGAACATATGTCGGACCGCCTCAGGGAGGTGTTAGACGCTAGCTTGGCGTCCGGACGCTTCCCTGAGTGCTGGAAGAGCGGGAAGCTGGTCCTGTTGCGGAAGCCGGGACGGCCTGCCGACTCGGTCGCGGCCTACAGGCCCATAGTGTTGCTGGACGAGGCGGGCAAATTGTTCGAGAGGGTGCTCTCTGCCCGCATCGTCCGGCACCTCAGCGAGGTGGGCCCCGACCTGTCGGACGCCCAATTCGGGTTCCGAGAGGGGCGTTCGACGGTCGATGCCGTGATGCGCCTGTGGGCCGTGACCGAGGAGGCGGTGAGCTGTGGCGGCGTGGTGTTGGCGGTGTCTCTCGACATCGCCAACGCCTTTAATAGTCTGCCATTCAGCTGCATCAGGGAAGCACTCCAGTACCACGGGGTGCCAGAGTACCTGAGGCGGCTGGTGGCAGACTATTTGGAGGAGCGTACCGTCGTGTACGAGGATCGAGATGGCGCCTTGAGACGGCGACCCATGTCGTGCGGCGTTCCGCAGGGGTCTGTCCTTGGACCACTCCTGTGGAACGTGGGGTACGACTGGGTCCTTCGCGAGCGTCTCCCCTCCGGGCTGGGCGTAATTTGTTACGCAGATGACACATTGGTCACAGCCCGGGGGGCGAACTTTCAGGAGGCGGCGTGCCTGGCCACCAGGGGAGTGTCTCTGGTGGTCGGGCGCATCGAGGCGCTGGGCTTGCGGGTGGCCCTGGACAAGACGGAGGCCCTGCTCTTCCACGGGCCCCGTCGCGGGCCGCCCCCCGGCGCCTCCATAGTGGTCAACTCGGTCCTCGTACCGGTTCGGGCCCAGATGAGGTATCTGGGCCTGATCCTCGACGGTAGGTGGCTCTTCGACGAGCACTTCCGACAGCTTGCTCCCAAGCTGGTCGACACTGCCTCCGCCCTAGGGCGACTTTTGCCCAATCTGGGTGGAGCCAGTGTCGCAACGAGAAGCCTCTTCACGGGGATCGTCCGGTTGATGGCGCTGTACGGCGCACCAGTGTGGGTGTCGGCACTGACCGCCCAGAATAAGGCGCGCCTCTGGCGCCCTCAGAGAGTATTGGCGGTCAGAGCCATACGCGGATACCGCACGGTGTCGACCGAGGCGGCGTGCGCCTTGGCCGGTACACCCCCGTGGGATTTGGAGGCGGAAGTGCTCGCCGAAGTTTATCGACGGGTGGCTGAATTCCGGGCGGAGAGTGGCATGCGCCCTCCGCCCGAAGAGGTACGCGAGTGGCATGAAGCCGCCCGTCGAGCCACTATGGTTCGGTGGACGTCGCAGCTGGAGGCAAAAAAAAAATGTATCTCCGGTATCTTCACTCACTCAGTGAAACACAGCGCATGCGCTATTTTACACTGGTTTTATGTGAGGCCGTGGTATCGCTCCGGTCGAGCCTAATACTACATCTAATTTATATATAACTAGCTTTCGCCCGCTGATTCACTCGCATTTTATAAAAAGTACCCTGTGTAAGTTACTTTCAATACCTCCGAGAATATGTGTACAAAGTTTCATGGTGATCGCTTAAGTTTTAATAGCTTACTGTTTGTCTAGGACTAGTTCAGACTAAAACTACTGACCGACTTGCAAATATTTGAATAAGCTGTTCAGATCCCTACAGTGACTTACTATTTACAAGTAAAGACCTACAAAATAGTAACATATTTTAGTTTATTTTACTCACCTACTCTAAAATGTTTTTGCGTAAAAATGTTAAATGAAAATGTACGTCCATATTTATTATTATCATCTAGACCCGTGGTTCATAAAGTAAGAAGAAGTAGGGTGTTGGTTTTCTATAATTATCTGAAAGGGTTAATTATTTGCGGGTATCCACACTGCAACAATATTTTGACCGCTTGCATTTTCGGTTCTTAAGATCTTGTCCTACGTAGACGGTTCAACGCGGAAGGAAGACCTGTCGAATATTATTTGGCGACTCTCTCAATTAGAGTCGAAAAATTAATAATCGGAATGATTGTATTTTATTTTTCTTTTTCTTAAGTTTCTTACGTAGGTTTATGGTTGCAAATCTGATTTTTTACTAACACGAGTTTAATAAATAACTCAGTTTCTAACTGTTAATGTTTTAATTTATTGCCTATTTACTTATAGTAACTATTTTACTATTGTATTTTACTAATTTTGTACTAATTCTTCCGATTGTATCTATTTCAAATAGCTAGATAGGGCAGGGACGCCGCGCCGTGACAATATACTAATCTTGAAAGTGTGCCGTAGGCTGAAATAGATTGTGAACCCCTGATCTAGACAATATCTGCCAAACCAGTTTTCTCTACCTTTGCTAAACTAGTTTTAGAGTTTGGTTTCTCAAAATAAAAACAGAAACGAAATAAGAATATTTTTTTTCTGTGTATGGATAACTCTTTTGTCGCTAATCTGTAGATATAGATATCAAGATGAAATTAACATCAAATCAAATAAATAATGTATAATAATAAATAATATTCACGTATTCACCGAGATTCACTGCCCTTGGCGCACTATAAAAAATTGCACTTTGATAAAAAATATCTAGTCTTTTCAATAAATGTAATGAGTGTTCATTGGATTGGAAGAGATTCTATGTTATTTAATTCTGATCAAAGTAGTCAGTATTTTTAAAATAAAAATATATACAATTGACACAAAGACGGTATGGTCAGTTCTATAATGAAATAAAAGATTTTCATAATATCCTTTTGCGTTAGTCACCCCCCACATGTATGCCACCATAGTGACATTTTAAATAATAAATGTTACGCCCATCGACAACTTACTGCTAAGCTTAAAAACATGTTCAACTTTTTATTCAAACAAGGGTGCCCCATAGAGTTTAATTAAATGTATTAATCAACCCCTTCATCCCCAGGAGTGGTCGCGTCAATCACGTGACGAGGCAGTTTTGTGTTTGCGTTTTTAATTAATATCGTTCTCAGGTCCACGAATATGGGATGAACATACGGTATGCTGTGGTATCTGAAAATACTGTATGTTATAAAATTGACTGTAAAACACTACTTTCTACGTTCAAAATCATCTTCAAACCTCCACCAAGAATACAAAGCCGGTCTTGTAGCACAGCATCCAACGGTTTCTCGCGAACTCTAGGTGGTTAGAATATCTCTTGGAGTCTACTCTAAACTAAAAATAAACCTAGTACTGTAACATTATGTTTAAAACACACTGCAGTTACATTACATAAAATATTAGAATGGGTAAAAATGTGCATAAGCATCCTTGCGTATAATTAAAATTTCATATGTGTGTACTTGCATACACGCCCTATTTATCTTAGGAGAATCGTACATGAGTTGGGGGCCGCCGTGCTGCGGCTCCGGGCGAAGAATACTGCTCCGGGGCCCGATGGCATTCACGGCTGCGTGTTGGCCCTGGCTCTGAAGGAGCTGGAGCCCCAGATGATAGGTCTCTATACAGCGTGTCTGGAGCAGGGCCAGTTACCCGTTCAGTGGAAAGCTGGTCGTTTTGTCTTGCTCAGAAAAGCGGGGCGCCCTGCGGACTCGCCGTCCGCGTACCGGCCCATAGTGCTGCTGAACGAGGTGGGAAAGCTATTCGAGCGGATAGTCGCAGCCCGCCTCGTCCACCACATGTGCGAGGATGGACCGGACCTGGCCGAGTGCCAGTTCGGGTTTCGGCATGGGCGCTCAACTATTACGGCGATTTCGCGAGTGAGAGATCTGGCGGAGGAAGCGGTGTCCCGGGGTGGAGTGATGTTGGCGGTGTCCTTGGACATCTCCAACGCCTTCAACACTCTGCCCTGGAGTTGTATTCGAGAGGCACTGCGCTACCATCGGGTACCTCCCTACCTCCGCCGCATCGTTGGGGCTTATCTGACGGAGAGGTGTGTTACCTATCTGGGACGTGATGGCAGACACCAACGCCCCATGTCGTGCGGTGTTCCACAGGGTTCGGTCTTGGGCCCGCTCCTGTGGAACATCGGCTACGACTGGGTGCTGAGGGGCGAGCTCCAACCGGGTGTGAACCTGACGTGTTACGCTGACGACACGCTGGTCACTGCCCGAGGAAGCTCATACAGGGAGGCAGCGTTGCTAGCGACGGCGGCGGTCTCACAGGTGGTGAGCCGCATACGGCGCCTCGGCCTAGAGGTGGCCCTCAACAAGTCGGAGGCCATAGCTTTTCATGGCCC